>BQNB010069912.1:5397-22897 GCA_026074375.1 Tanacetum coccineum
AAGTTCACCGGAAGTTATTATGATAATACCTCAGTTGAGAATATTATATTTTGGTATTTTACCAATTTGTGAATTTTATTTGTAATTAAAGACAATGTTTTTATATTTTTGGTTTTCTTTTTTTTTTAGTTTTTAAATGATAATTATACTAAAAAGAAAATAAAAATATTTTTGTACTTTTTGGGTTTTTTTTTTATTTTTATATGATAATATTCATAGCTTCAAACACAAATGATCAACAGCAACGATAGTCGGTATCACAGCCTCCCCGGCAACGGCGCCAAAAATTGATTGGTAGTTTTTCTTTCTAAATATATAATATAATAAAATATATATTATAAAATATATAATAGACTAAAAAACAACAATGATCAATAAAACCGGAAACAGTATAGAATTTTCTTGGGTCGTTAATCCCCAACAAGGCTGTGCTGGAAAATCGATACAGTCGGAAGATTGAAGTTTGAAGGAGAGAAATGATTTGAGAGTGTGGAAAGTTAAATTAAACAATAACAAACAAAAACGTTTAAGAAAAACCTAAAAATTATGAAATTAAGCTAGAAAAAGAGAGCACGAATCCCGAACAAAGGGTCAAAAACCTAAAATCTTCAAATTACACTACATGAAAATTTTTGCTTTCATACTCTGGGGCTAATAACGAAAGATATGAAAAAGATAGACTGAAAACGGACGGTCGTTTGACCCTAAAACGAGTAAGACAAAAACCGCACCCTTGAGGCCCGTTTTATAAAAATCAAAAGTTACAAAAATGACTCATTCGAAATTTTTTGTTATTTTTCTCCTACTAAATATATAACTAAATAAATTTTCTAAAAAGATAAATATTTTTTTGATAATTTTTGTATTTTTTATGTATTTTTTAACTTTTAACTAAAATAAATAATAAAAATACTAATACAACTTTTAATAAATTTGAAAAATTACCTAATATACTTATCACTACAACTACCTACGAAAAATAAGAACCAAAAATTTGCTTATAAATAAGCCCGAAAATAAGCTGTAAACAGCTTATAGCTTTAAGGTGGAAAATGGGGTTAAATACTAAAGCCCTTGGGACACTAACGTAAAAGTTCCACTTAAGGGCGCGAGCGGTAAACACTGGTTACCCAAAAAGAGAGGTGTCCGAGGTAGAGGCCGGGTCGAGTCTTGCATCACCCGGGGTACCCCTTGTCTCCTTTCTTTTTTTTTTTATGAAACTTTGTGAACCAAACTTGTTAAGCTTATTGAGCTTAACAATTTTTAAAACTACAACTTTTTTTGAAAAGCTAAGAATAAGCTAAAAACGAGCTTTTTAAATCGACAGTTTTGCTTAAATAAGCTTAAGGGCAAAATGGCTTTTCCTTTTTGGACTTTTAGACTAATAAGCTAAAGTTTGAACTAAAAAGCTAAAAGATTTATCTAATCCTATCTTAAATAAGCACTAAAGACTAAAATGGGGCAACTAAATAAGCTGAAAGAGGGCTTATATGACAGAAAGCTTGACTAAGCTTTGAAAGGCAAAAGGGCAAGGACTTGGTGAACCTTTTGAACTAATAAGCTAAGACTTGAACTATTAAGCTGAAAGAAGTAACTAACCTATCTTAAATAAGCACTAAGAAGCTAAAATCTACAACTAAATAAGCTAGAAAAAGGGCTTAAACTGAAAAGACACTTAACAAAGCTTACAACTTAAAAATTGCTTAATCTATTGAGCTGTTAACACAAATAAGCCAAGGAAAATGGGAAAATAAGCACTCATAACTTAACACACAAACAAAATAAGCTATTAGGAACACAAATGAGCCAGTGAGATAAGCTCAATAAGTCAAAGGGTGGCTTAATACCCACAGCAGTACTAACTAAAGAGTTAGTACTGTTGGGTATGGATATGGGCTTAAAAACCTTAATAAAGCTAGGTCAATAGGAGTAATAAGATATCTAAGGCAGCTTAAAACACTAAATTAAGCAACTAAGGGTCATGAATTCAAACAACTAATAAGCTCTATAAGCTAGAAAGAAAATAAGCAATCCCTAAACTAAAGCTAAGCAAAAAACAGCCAAAGTCCTATTTTAAGCTTAAAATATAAAGATTCTAGCATTGCTTCGTAAAGTCTGAAAATAAGGAGGGCATTATCTAAGTGCTATTGGCTCTTTAGATAAGCCAAAAGCTAGGGCTAAGGTAAACTAATAAGCTAGAAAAGAATGCTTAAAATTTGGTGTCTAAGCCTAGGGGAAATAAGCTATAAGCAAAGGGCTTATATTGACAGCTATAATAAGCTGTCTAATAAGCTCAAAATAAAAAGATAAAGTTAACAGAGAAAGAATGGATTAAAGTGAGCTTTATGCTCAAATTTTAAGTTCTAAGCACAAAGAAAAAATGCTGATTTTAATTCTTGAAAAATGACTTTTTCTTTTTATAAAAATTACACTTATAACTTTGGCAGTTTTGACTCAAAAAGTCAAATGACTCAAGTACTTTAGACAGCTTGTTTAGACACTCAAATAACACATTTTTTAAACCACAACTCAAGATTACAATGGCTTAACCAAATAAGCCATTGTATCTATTTTTTTAAAAACCACAGTTTCAGAACAACTTTGTTAAAAACTTTGAAAAACAGGTCTGTTGACTAAAAAACTTTAGAAAAACAGATTTTAAAAGGGCTTAATGACTCTAAGCCATGGTATCCTTATGAACACCAACCCATACCTCCTTGTTTTGACTCCATTTTTAATACTTACCCATACACCCTTTTTAAATTTTAAAAAAACGATTTTAAAAACATACAAGAAAACTGTTTTAAGCTCAAAATTTTAAACACTACTACTAATTAAGCAATATTAAGCAATAAAAATATGAAAAACTAAACAAATAAGCACTTTTAATAAGCTAATAAGCAAACAGTTAAATTAAGCCGAAAAATTAAATATAAAGCATACCTGAACTCTTTGCTCAAAACAAGAGTTAAATCAACCTAAATAAGCTCTAATTCCTACCCTAGCTTATAAATAAGCTAAACTAAGCAATCCCAATGAGCCTTCCAATATTGCTCATTCATCCACTTTTTGATCAAACAGTAACCCGTATCTTTCCTTTTGAATTTTTTATAAAGTTATGTATAAAAGTTTAAAAACAGGTTATAAATGGCTTAGATTGAGAGCTTATATGAGCTTAAAGAAGTTCAAATACTTAGAACAATATATGAAATCAAAGCTGAATTTTCATTGAAAGAGAGTACAAGTACATAAAAAAAAACTAATTGTTACTAAAATTAACACACTAAAAAGCTACTTGTTACTGAAAAACTACTCTTTGGCCACAATGGCTTACAAAGTCTTATATAGAAAATAATCTAGGGTTTGGGACATGGTCTTCTTGTCTTCTTCTCTTCGTGTGTTTCTTTGAAGACATAAAAATAAAGTGTGTTTGCTGTGAGAGTGTGAACACAAACAAATCTTGGCCCTTCATTCACCTTGGTGCCCAAGTCGAGATTTATCAACCATTGATGAATTTGGTGGGAATTTGGATTGCCAACATGGCATAGGCCATGTGGGGGGTGTGGGGTTAAGGATTGTGAAGGTTTTGGATGTATGTGGGAGGTCAAACGAGGTGACAGAGGTGGGGTTATGGAGTTGGCGGGAAATTGATGGAGAAGATGTACAGTGTTTTAAACTTTGGGGTGAAGGTTTGGGGTGTTGACAAGATTGGTCCCTCAAGGTGATAAGATCCTTTGCAATTTTCGTCCTTGGTGTTTATACAAGTTTGAAAACTTGGCAGTTTCACCCCCCAAGAGTTATAAGGGATGTTGCAGTACACGTCCTTGTTAGATATAAGTTCTTTCCATTGGCAGTTTTGCCCCTTGTGGTTTAACTTTGCCAAATTGGCAGAATTAACCCTTCTCTTTATTTTCTTCTTTTCTTCTTTTAAAACAAAGTTTAGGGATTTAACAAGTTTAGTCCCTAAACTTGTTTTTCTTGACTTTTGGCTTCGGGGTTGACTTGGGTTGACTTTTTGACACTTGGGCTTGGACTTGACTGTGTCTTTTCCACGCTTTTCCATTCCGTGTCCGGTTTTGTCGTTTTGGCTTCGTTTTTCGTCCTTTTCTTAGATATCCGTCCTGCACAACATCATTAGCAAACAAGAATATTTTTGGCATTTAAAAAAAAAAAGGGGGTGGTTTTTCCATTTTTTTTTTGGTTATTTTAACTTGTTTTTAAAGGTAAAAGGTATGTGTAATTAAACACATACCAGTTATTTATTAAAGTAGTTCAAAAAAGTGTCCTCTATAACTTTTCTTTTATAAGTTTTCAAAATTTAAAAATTGCAATAACGGTCTTGAGAGGTGCTGGACTTGAACCCACGACCTCCTGCATACAAACCCACACACTTACCATTGTGCTTCAATAGCTCATCCGTGAGCTCTTCTTTCCATTTAATACTTAACCTCGTTTTGGGCCTTATAAGCCCAAGCCACTTCGTGGCTTATTAGTGGCTTTTTAGAGCTTATTTGATAAGCTGGGCTAGCCAGCTTATTTTTCTTAGGGATACTTATATCTTCTTTAGCATTTTTCTGTTTTTCTTTTGTTTTTTCATAATCATTTTGTTTATTTTTAAACTAATTTTCGAAAGTTAAAAAATTAAAAAAGCCATAAAAAAATATCTAAAAAGTTTTTAGAAAATTACAAAAAAATAGTTTTTAGTTTTAGATTAAAATTATTTTAGGTTTAGTTTATAAAGCACATAAATAATTAATTTTATTATAAAAAGTAGTTAAAAATAGTTTTCTGAGTTTTTATAATATTTTAGACTTTTCTAAGTTAGAAAATCATTTTTTAGAATTTTTAGGTATTAATTTGCTATTTTCTAGGATTTTAAATAGATTAAATTCGTTTTTAATTCATAAAAAATTATTAAAAAGCCAAAAAATATAATTCCTTTTTAGAAAATTTTCTTTTGTCATTTTTAAGATTTACATTCAAAAATTTCATTTTTAGGATTAATTTTGCCTTAGTTGATAATTTAGACGCGTTTTTAGGATTTCCCGTTTGCATTTTTAGTAAAAATTTAGTTGATTTAATTGTGTTTGGTGTTATTTGCTTTATTTTTTTTATTAGAAATAGATAATCGAATCAATCTTTTGCTACCAATATCAAAATCATTATCTTACGTACAACACACGTGGTCTTATATGTTCATAAATCGTTGGGGAATATACGACCGGAGAATCATACTTCCGGTTAATATACGTATTACTATTATAATGTGAATGATTTTCCATTTTAATACCTTTTATGTGTCATCAAGGGTAGTTTGGTAATTTCTTTTCTTATTATATCGTTTTATTTACGTGTATAAGATTGCTTCAATCAATTTTTGGCGCCGTTGGCCGGGATTTGTGATTAAGATTCTTTCGTTTGAAGTTTGTCGATCGTGATTTGAAGAACCTTTCGTTTTCGAATGTTACGTTTTTTATAAAAATAAAAAAGAAGTAACAAAAATATAAAAAGTAAAAAATATTTTTCTTTTCTTAGTATAATTATCATAAAAAAATATAAAAAAAATCAAAAATATAAAAATTGTCCATAAAAAAAATAAACAAAGTTGGTTAACAACGAACTCAAACAAATATTACCTTCCATTGTGGTATTATCCATTAGTTTGTTCCGAACCAAAGATTTAAACTTGTCATTTGTGTCATTTACGAGAAACGGCTCACCTTAAAAGTAAAATTTTTTAGAGCTACCGTGAAGTAAGTTTGATTATTTGGTTCAAGTTGTCTATTTCGTTATCCGTTAAAATAGATTGTTAATAAATTGGAAAAAAAATTAGTATAAATTTTCTTTTTCTATTTGTGCATGCGCACTCGTTCTCAAACCCGCAACCATAACCGTCAACAACAAGCTCCATCCGGTTGTTGTTGAATGTTTAATGTAGAAGACACCTTTTGATAATCTACCGTGTTGTTCCAATGGCATACCGGACCTATGGCCGAATTGCTCCATAGCAACCCACAGGGGGTAGAGGATGCAATCGTAATTCCGAATTCAATGCTAATTTGTGTTAAATGCAATGGTTTGATCAATCTGGTTCCATAAAACCAAGCAGTTTTTCGGACATGATAAAGAGTGATCCTCATGATACATCAATATTTACAACAAGATCACCTAAACGATGAGTTCCGAACGTCCCGAGAACGTCAATTAAGCTTATGCTCTTTCCATTTTCTCTCGAAGGTTCAGCCCGGGATTTGGCTAGGAGAAAGAAAACCTCCTCGATCATTTTGACATGGATGATCTTGTTTCACAAATAATTAATTCAATTCTTTCCTCTTATAAAAACGATAAATCTTCGAAACGAAATCACGAGATTTCAACAAAGATTTGACGAGTCATTTTACGAGGCTTGGGATCGATTTAATGATCTTCTTCGAGCATGTCCACATTCTATGGATTTTTCATAATAACATCATAGATACGTTTTTACAATGCCTTAAAATGCTAGATGATCATGATCGTTGAAATTTCGCTGCGGGGTGGAAATTTCTTTGGTAAGATGCCTCGTGAATGCTTGAAAATTATCGAGAGTAAATCCAAAGTTCGTAATTCACGAAACAAGGCAGTCGTTGCCAAAGTGAGTTCGAGCTCATCTACCCCCGGAATTTCACCCGATGTTGCTGCTCTTACAACCGAAGTTTCTGAACTTAAGAATATGATGAAGACTATGCTTATCGACAAGCAAAAAGCCCAAGCTCCCGTGCCCGTAAAAGCGGTCGAGCAGAGTTGTGTAACTTGTGGAGGTGCTCATTCTTTATAGAAAATTGTCCGCCACTGATGCTATGTTTTTTCTGAGACACATTCAAGAGTAACGTTTACAAGCTGCTGAGCTAATTTTCAATCAAGGGAAATACCATTCTAGACCTCTGTTGGTTGCAAACACCAAATACGTCATACTTGGTTTTCCTCCGATTCAAAACAATCAAAACCGTTTCAATCAGAATCAAGGAAACTAATTTTCAACCCAAAATCGGGGAACCAATTTCAATCAAAACCGTGGAAATAACTTTTACCAAGGACAAGTTTATCAACCTCCGACTAGTCAACCACCGGTTTACCAAGCTCACCCTTATCAAGCTCCCGCTCCGCAAATGCAAGGTGTTTCAAAAACCGATTTTGAGAATTATGTCAAGGCTAATGATGCAATATTAAGGAATATGCAAAATCAAGGCCAAGGTTTACAAAACCAGATGACAAATTTAACAGAAATGCTTTCTAAGTTCTTAAATTCCAATACCGCTTCAACTTCGAGTTCATGTTCTCTTCCAAGTAACACCGTTACTAACCCGAAGGAAGACTTGAAGGGGATACTACCCGAAGCGGTGTTTGTTTATCAAGGACCCCTACGATTCCTACTACTCTTCTTATCCCTAAGTAGTAGAACGTAGAACCGAGGTGACAAAGGAAACGGTTTTTCCTACTAATAACGCAATTACCGAAGACGTCCAACCTCTGGTTGTCCCAGGTGAAAACCAAAATCTAGTTTCCGAGCCAGTTGTTGCTCCCGTTAGTGCACCAATGCCTAACCCGAAACCTTCGATTCCTTATCCTTCAAAGCAAAATGAGAAGCGCCGTGAAAATGCTAACGAACAAAAAGAGAAATTCTACGAAATCTTTAAAGATATGAGTTTCGAAATTAGCTTCATGGATGCTTTGACTCTAATGCCCAAATTTGCTTCAACTCTTAAAGCCTTAATCGGAAATAAAGAAAAACTTAGTGAGATGGCTAGAACCCCTTTGAACGAACATTGCTCGGCGGTCATACTTAACAAGTTACCCAAAAAACTTGGTGACCCCGGCAGATTCCTTATTCCATGTAAATTTCCCGGAATGGATGAGTGCTTAGCCCTTGGCTGATCTTGGCGCAAGCATAAATCTCATGCCATTTTTCCTATGTGAAAAAGCTTACCTCCAAGCCCGACTCCGTCGTGCATGACACTAGAAACTGCGGAATCCTACCGTACATTTCGATCTCCCGACCGATCGGTATTGCTAAAGATGTCAACGTTAAAGTTGGTGTATTCCAGTTTCCAGCCGACTTCGTGGTCGTAGATTTTGAACCAGACCCTCGAGTACCTCTAATTCTCGGGAGGTGTTTTCTTAAGACCGGTCGTGCTTTGATAGACGTGTACGAAGGTGAATTAACCCTTCGAGTGGGCAATGAGGCCATTACTTACAATCTTGATCAAACTTCAAGATACTCGGGGTTTCATTTTAGGATATGGACGGCGATCCCGAATACGACCGTTTGTTGAATTAGCTTGTGAGGAGTATTCTCAGGAAGTTCTAGGATTTTCTGACGTGATCGCAAGTGGCAATCCCACTCCCGGATATGACCCGATAGTTTCAAATTTCTTTCCGTACTCTTACGCCTTTCGGGATGATACGTGATTTTATACTTCTCGAAGGAAGCTGATGCTTTTCTGCTCTAGCCGACGATCCAATTTCCCGGAAGTTGATGAATCCTATTATGACCCAGAGGGGGACATTCTTATTCTCGAAGCACTCCTTAATAGTGAGCCTTCACCTCCTTCGAAACAAGGAAATTATTTGCCAGAAAATAGAAAGGAACTTAAAATTTATGAAGCTAAAACTGCCAAATCTTCAATTGATAAACCTCCGAGGTCGAACTTAAGGACTTACCGCCTCAGCTCGAATTATGAATTTTTAGAAGACAACACTAAGGTTGCCAGTCATTATTGCCTAAGATTTGGAGGTGTCGATGTATTAGACCGCCACATAAAGGTTTCTTAAGTCCGAAAGCGAGCCATCGCTTCTTTGAAAACTCTCTGACATAAAGGGTATTAACCTGGAATTTTGTTCTCATAAAATTCTTATAGAAGAGGACTACGACACCAGCGGTCTAACATCAGGAAGGGTTATTCCAAAAGATCCACGGATGTCATTCAAGGAAGAGGTTGAAAAACTTCTGATGCCGGATTAATTACCCAATCACGGATAGTCCTTAGGTATGCCATGTGCACTGTGTGCGGAAGTAAGGAGGGTATTGACCGTACTAGTGACCAATGATGAAACTATGTTTGTACCGACTAGACTTGTAACCGGGGAATGGAGAGTTTGTATTGATTATATCAATTGAAACGAAGCCACCCGGAAAGGACCATTCCCTTTGCCGTTTATGGACAAAATGCTCGAAGAGACTCGCAAGAAAATGATATACTATTGTTTTCCTCGATGGTTTACTCAGGTTACTTTCAAATTACACAATCGTATCCGAAAGTTCATGAGATAGACTTACCATTCACCTGCCCATACGGAATGTTTGCTTACCGTCGCATGCCTTTTGGCTTATGCATGCAAAGGCACGTTCCAAAGGTGTTATGTTGAGCATCTCCATGATATTGATTGAAAAGACATGGATGTTTTCCATGGATGACTTTTCAGTTTTTGAAAATTCTTTTCTACGTGGCCTTTTCCAATTCTAGGATAAGATGATTAACGGTGTGAGACACTAAATTTGGCTCTAAATTTGGGAAAAAAAGCCATTTTATGGTGAAAGACAGGCATCGTACTTGGACACATATTTTTCAAAGAAAGGATTAGATGATCCGACAAAGCAAAATAGACGTCATTGCTAAATTACCTCTCACCAACTACCGAATCAAAGTCATTATGGTGTTTTACTCGGGACATGTAGGTTTCTATCCGGTAGATTCATCAAGGAATTTTCAAACAATTCTCGACACCATGACCTTCTCCTTGAGGAATAACACTCCATTCATTTCTACGATGAATCATTCAAGCTTTTCAGATTTCAAAGAAAAACTTACGGAAGCTCCAATTGGATTTGCCCCCGACGGGACCAGCCCTTTGAGGCTTATGTGCGATGCGATAAGCGACTATGACATAGGTTGCGGTTTCTTGAAGGCAACAAATTGAGAAACACTTTAGACATATACATTATGCAAGCAAAACAATGACCGAGGCAAAATCGAACTACACCACAACGGAAAAGGAAATGTTAGCCGTGGTGTACGCTTTCGAAAAATTCCGGTCATACCTCATCATGAATAAAAGCATAGTGTATACGGACCATTCCGCCCTTAAGTACCTATTTGCTAAAAAAGATGCCAAGGCAAGATTGCTAAGATGGGTTCTCCTCCTTCAAGAATTTGATTTTAAAGTAATTGATATGAAGGGAGCCGAGAACTACGCGGCCGATCATCTTTCCCGATTAGAAAACCCGTATGAAATGTTCTCGTTCCCAAAGAATAAACGAAAATAATTTTTCCTCTCGAAACACTTAATATGGTGACTTCTCGTGGTAACCCAAGTACCCCGTGGTTTGCCGATTATGCAAATTACCACACGGGGAATTTTATTATCAAAGGAATGTCAACTCAGCAAAAAAACAAAATTTTCAAAGATGTCAAACACTATTTTTGGGACGACCCTTTTCTATTCAAAACCTGTGCGGATCAAGTGATCGGCGATGTGTTTCGGGTTTTTCGTGTGTGTTCTTTTTCAGGGCAAGAATCTGTTGACATTCCTACAGCTTGCCATAGTGGACCCATCGGGGGACATTATGGTGCCAACTACACCGCCAAAAAGGTTTTTGATTTAGGGATTTTATTGGCCCACAATTTACAAAGATGCCCATGAGTTAGTCAAAAACTGTGACTTCTCTGCTTAGCGCTCAATGGAAAAATTAACAGGTGTTGAAGATTGCCACAAAATTTCCATCCAAGTGTGTGAATTCTTTGATGTCTGCGGGCATTGACTTCATGGACCATTTCCGTCATATAGAGAAATATAAAACATAACTCATAGCCGTTGATTACCATCCAATTGGATTTGAAGCCAAGGCGCTCCCCACTAACGATGCTAGAGTTGTAGTTAAGTTTTTGAAATCTCTTTTTGCCCGATTCGGTACACCAAGAGCTATTATAAGCGATCGTACCCATTTCTTAATGATAAGTTTGCTAAAGTAATGTCTAAGTATGGGGTAACTACATCGTCTTGCCACCGCTTACCAACCTTAAACGACATGTGGTCAAGTCGATGGTTGTCGAATGTGGGTTAAAATGTATTTTAGAAATGGACGGTGGAGAAATACCGTGCCCATGGTCGATATACTTGATGACGCTATCTATGGGTCATTTCGTAAAGCTTATAAGACACCAATTGGTTGCACCCCTTATAAGCTCGTGTATGGAAAGTCGTGTCATCTACCTATCGAATTAGAGTCCATATGAGCGTTATTGGGCATTAGACATGCTAATTTCGATCTTAAAAACCGCGGGCGATCACCGGATTAGCTGCAACTTAATGAACATTATTGAGCTTCCGTATAACATACGAGAATTCTTTGATTTATAAGGAGAGGACGAAGAAGCTTCACGACTCAAAGATCAAAAACCGCATTTTCAATGTTGGTGATCAAGTCTTGCTTTTCAACTCTGTCTTAAAGATATTCTCTGGGAAGATAAAACCCGATGGTTCAGCATGGCCCTTTAATATACCGAAGTTTTTCCATTATGGCACTGCCAAATTATCTTCACTCCGACAGATCAAAACTTCAAAAGTGATGCCACCGGACTTAAGCATACTTTTGGAGGGACACACCCCGGCCTTATGGTTGTCCCGGATCTCCAGACTTTCCCTAAGGACGAATGAATTCAGGGATCGAGTCGAGCTTGTGACTCGGTGACCAAAAACAAAGCGCTTCGTGGGAGGCACCCCATGCTTATCCTTTTATCTTCTTTTTCTTTGTGATGTGAGGAGGCTTGTACTATTCTGATTCTTGTTGTTGTTTGTACTTGTGATTATTTACAGGATTGACCCAAATTTTCTAAAGACTCTCGTGTTTGGTGTTTTGTCCCGGTCCACTCGAGCTTACTAGCCTTTGCTTGCCATTAGTTTGGGGAAATCCGATATCCTAAAAATTATTATCGTCTAACATTTATCTTTTAGCACACTTAATAAACGGCTTAAGATTTTTGTGTTACTTTCTTCCGGCTTGAGTTATGCATTCGACCTTTTTGAGTTCTAGTATGGGGTTTTTAAGTCTTAGGCTAGGAAACATTAAGGACAATGTTTAATTTTAGTATGGGTTAGTATATCTTTGATATGATCTTACCTATTTTTTTCCCATTGTTCTCACGTACCCCGTTTTTCCCACCAAAATTTTCAAAAATATAAAAAAATTTAAAAAGTTTCAAAAATAAAATAAGTGTTTTTGTCACAATTTTGACTTTCCTGCTGGGTAGAATAAGAGTAAATTTTGACCCGATCAAGCGTGTTGAGCTCTAGCTTGTTCTTACTTTTAGGCCTAAGCGTTTCGCGAAAAATTCCGCGAAGAAAAAAAATGATAGAGTTAAGTATGAGTGAGATGCTAAACAAGGATTAGTTTAAAAATATCTAAGAGCTTCATGTATCTAACATGTTGGCTTTTTCTCACCATTAAGCTATTAAACAGGATTAATATACGTATTGTTTCTTGGAGATTAAACTTAAATCAACATATTGTTATGTAATATATAGCAAAAAAATTAGTTTAGATCAAACTTATACTTGAATTTTCCAATAGAAGTTTCTATATATATATATATATATTTATATATATATATTATATATATATATATATATATATATATTTATATATTTATATATATATATTTTATATATATATATATATATAATTGAAATAATGATAAAATAAAAAATAATAATAATAAAAGCTGTGGGTTGATAAAAGTTTACTACCTCTTGCCGGCTCACAACCGATGTGCTGCCTTCAAAGGTCGAGGGTTACAATTGCATAAATGTTTAATAGTTAAGTTTAAATTAATAAATTGATTTATTTTTGTTAAATTCAAATATGCTTTGAACTTTGATTTGACTATTCTATTTTAAAGCTATGAATATACGGGAAACCTTGAGAGTTTTTGAAACCTAAGGTCCGTGAGTCTTACGATTTCTAGTCTCTGTGGGTGTTAAATGCTGGTCCCCACTTAGCGAAAGGTTGGGATGTTATGTCGAGACGAAAGATCTGCTACATGGGATGATCTCACCTTCAAAACTCATTATTCTGGGAGGAACGTGACAAGCAGTAGTATTTTGAAACGTCGATCCATGGTTGATTCAATTAGCACATTCACTTAAGAAATATAAATGTCGGGAGTAAAAGTTTACAAGTTGCCAAAATATGAGTAGTGTTAGTTTAGTACTGATATTTAGCTGTGATTTTGTTTTAAGCTTGGTTTGGATAAGTGAAAAATGGAGGACGATAAATTTATTCTTTTTGGGGCATTCTCGGATCGAAATGCATCTTGTTCTATGATCCCTAATAGTTATGGAAATAATGAAAGTCGAAATAATCTCAGTTATATAAAAAAAAATAAAAAATTTAAAAAAAATAGAAAAATGGGAAAAAAGGGTGTTTTATAACTTGTGATTTCTTAATTTTTCCCACAAAAGTCTTTGCTACTTTTCAAAGGTTTAGTTGGGAAAGTTTTGAGGTATTTGGTTATAAAGAATATAATATTGCGTGAGGACACGCAATCGCTTAGTTTGGGGAATTTTGATATGTGTGAAAACACATATCCGTTTTATATCAAAAAATGGCCCTTAAAAGACAAAATTGTGCTTTAAATGCTTGAATATTGCTTGTTTTGTCTTTGTGATTGTGTAGGTACGGATATTGCAAAAACCTCAAGAAAACGGTTAAAACCGGACAATCACGAACACGGGAAACGGAAGAGTACACAAAGAGCCGGGAGAATGCTATCAAAAGTCAACAGTGGTCAACTCAAGTCAACCTTCAGTCAAACATGGTCAACACAAAAAGACAAAATCCAAAATTACCAAATCAGTCCCTCATATTTACCAAATTACAAAAATAATCCCTAAACCCTAACGGTGTTAACTCTTATAATTATAAGAGTTAACACCCGTTAACTCCTTATAACAAATCCAAACAAAAAGCCCAAACACATCCCGTGGCCCAATCCCTTATAAGCCCGGAGTTATAACGACCCGGGTAAATCAAAAAAGTCAAACCCCCTTTTTATAAAAGAAAGTTACCCGGGAAAAGTGGTTTCTCCGTTTAACCTTGAGTCAAAACAAAAGGGTAATTCAAATTGGCTACGTGGCATAGCAATTCAAGTGATAAGGTACATGTTGGCAGAGTTTGACGTCACAAGAAGCTCCTATTGGTCAATTCCCAAAAGAGAATGACACGCGTGGATTGAAGAAAGCACACAAGGAATGGGGTTTTTACACTAAATCATGCCTAAAAGAAGCACAAAGGCCTCCGAAACACGGATGCCACGTTGGCAATCCGTGTGCCCCTCAATCTAATCCAACGGTAGATATTGAGCATCAAATGATTGAAGGAATGAAGAGCCAGGATTGATGGGATCGTGTAACAAACTTTGGACCTAGAAGCTTCTCCTGGCAGCTATAAAAGGACTCCTTCACTCTCACATGATCATCTTCCTTTTTTCTAAAAACTTTTAGTTTTCAATAGCTTATGTAATTTTTAGTTTTAAATGTAATTTTTCTCTTTAAACTTTTGTAACTTTTAATTTCCAAAGCATTGTAATCCGTTTTAAGTATTAATAAAATCATCATTTAGTTTTTATAATCTGTTTTTCACTTATAAGCTCTTAATACTATCAAATGTGTATGCTACTGTTTCATAAGCTCATAATAAGCTCATTCTAGCTCATCCAAGTCTATAAGCTTGGATTTGAGTTTTAATAAGTACCTAATCTACTGTAACTCTAAAAACAACTTAAAGACCTTGGCTATTTGGATTTTTGAGCTTTTGGAAGATGAGCTTACTTTGGAAGAGCTCATATGGACTTTTACTGGCTTATTTACAATAAGCCAGAGCTTGTAGACAGCTCTATTGAGCCTTTTCATTTAAGCTTTCTGTCTTAATTTTCTTAGTTCATTAATTGCTTAATTGTTGCTTATCTTGCTTATTTGTGCTTATTAATATTTTACCATGTTTAATGAATATGTTTGATTAGATTCTCTTGAGTTTAGTAGTATAGTAGTCATATTTTCATGTTTAGTCTTATAAAAGTCATTAAAAACCAAAATAAAAATAGTGTAGCTTATAGCTTATTAATTTGGCTTATTATCTGTTTAAATAGGTTTATTTGGTGAGTGATTAGCTGCTTGTTATCTGGTATTCAGGTTGTGCTCAATAGATTTCATATTCATAAGCTTAATTGGGATCTATGAATTTTAAAGGGGTGTTTGGCACAACAGTTCTAACACCAAGTTAAGTACTGTTTGAGGCCTACTAATTTTTGTGGTTGATTCTTAACTTTCAAATAAGTCTGTTTAAGCTAAATTCCTAAGCTAGGATTGGGATAATTAGTTTTTCATAAGTTAGGTTAATATTAGTAGAAATCTGTCAAGTTATTTGCATAATTTAGCTTAGATCTCTTCTAGCATTAGTCATTATCTTTCTTGTCTTTCATTTTGAGTTTTTAGCTTGTTAGAATAGTCTCATTAGGCCTGCATTTTGTCTAGTCTAAGTTTTGGTCATAATTGTGTCAACTGCATCAGATACATAAAAATGCATAAGTACAATTTCTAGCTTCATTTTCAGTAGATTACAATAGCATTTAGCTTTTGATTTTCAGATTATAAATAGCTTTTAGGTCATATTTCACAAGTTTACAATTAGTTTTAAAATTCTAGCTTATTTTGTCATCTGAATTTAAGCTGCAAAATGGCTTTTTGTCTTTTTGAAAACCAAAAAAAAAAACTCAGCAGGATCTGAGTTGTACAAGCTGTTTTCAATCACCTTTTTCAATAAGCTATAGTTTTCAAAAATTGATTTAAAAAGCTTTTTCAAGTAGATTTTTAGCTAGTCTTTTAGAAATCCAAGTTCCATTCATTAAAATTCTTGTTTAGTTGCTTAATTTTAAGCTCAAAGTGAGCTTAAGGGTCTGCCTGGCTACTATTTTCATTTTTAAGAATTGCTTATTGAAATCAGCTTATAGCATAGGGTCTTTTGTGCTTAATTTCCTTTCATTTAAGCTCAGTAGTGTAGGAAGTAGCTTAATTTTAGCTTTAAATTCATTAGTGTAGCTTATTTTAGCTTTTAGAGTTCTTAAAATTTGATAAAATCCATCAAAAAATAAGTTAAGTAGTACTGTTTGCTTTTTAGCTGTTTTCTAGCTTATTTAGGGCTTTTCATAAAAAGTTTCTTTTATTAAAAATGCTTATTTTTAGGTGCTTAATAACTTTGCTTTTATAAGTTTTTCAAAATAAAAAAAAGGGGAAAGTGGAAATCGGGGGTGAGCAAGACTCGAACCCCCGACCTCAACACTTTCAACCCTTTTATAACACACACACCACACTCACTACCACTGCGCCCTTGGGTCTTTTTCATTATACCTTTGCAACATTTATTCTTTATACACGTTTTGCCCTCATAAGCTTATAAGCTGTTTTAGCTTATTTCGTGGCTTATTCGATAAGCTGTGACATCAAGCTTATTTTTCCTAGGTTCTAATTAGTATAAGCTATTTTCTGAATTTTTTCTAGAATTTTTATAGATAGTTTAGTATTTTTAAACATTTATTTTCATTAAAAATTTTAAAAATCATAAAAAATAGAAAAATAATCAAAAAAATATAAATCTTTTTTAGAAAATTTTCTTTTATCATAAAGTTTCTAGGAAAATTAGTTTTGCCTTCGTAGGGTCTATTTTGCAAAAAATCGATTTTTAAAGAACGGGATTTGTTCCCGTTCTCGTTTTTCGTGTTTTAAAGCTCATTTCAACTCCGTTTTTGTTCTAGTTTTCTTTAAACTTACTTTTTAGTCAAATAGAGTCCATTTAAAAAGAAAAATTTAAGTTAAGTTTATTTTTAGAAATTTAGGGTTTTTGACCTCCGTTTAGGGGTCCCGTTTTGCGTTTTTAGTTAAAATTTGGTTTCCCGTTATTTGTCCTCGTGCTTAATTGTTATAATTTGTTTATTTTAATTTTTAAAAGTATTTAATCAAATCCTCGTGCTCAATTCAAATCATTGTCCGAACATCAAACGTGGTTTCAATTTCACAAATCGTTGGGGGATAACGACCCGGGAATCATACTTCCCGGTTTATATAAGTATTATATTATATATATTTGTGAAGATTTTCCTTTTTACCTTTGTCCTCAAGGGTAATTTGGTAATTTTCCATCATATTATATATTTTATTATTGCGTATATATAAGATTCTAGCGAATCAAAAAGACTCGAAACAAACCAAAGGAACTTTTACCTTATGGAATGCTTTTGACTAGATTGTTCAAGCATGTTGTGTCCGTCTCTCCTGAGCTAGCATTTGATCATTATCTCTCACATGATCGAGCCATGCATCCGCTCGCTCTTCATTATAAGCGAAAGACGCGATCAGATCAAGGCAAGAAAATACCTCGTAAGTCAAATGCTAGCTCCTTTTCCACCACTCA
>BQNB010069912.1:27897-31826 GCA_026074375.1 Tanacetum coccineum
TAACAGAATTGAGATAAGGTGTTGTGTTTTGGGCAATTGGAGAGTGTTATATATATTATTAGGAGTATGTGATATAATTTTCGGATTCGACTTCCAAGTTTTAGGTGAACCGTGCAACTTGTTGTGAATTTCCTGATGGAATTTCAACGTAGTCGATCCTACAAAGAGTGTGTTAACTTTTAGCACAAATTTGACCATTGCTAATAACACAAACATTTATGAACATTTAGACTTAACAAAACATCGTCAACACAAGTGTGAGTTGCAATTCGATGATTGTTCCTTTTGTCTTTTTCAATCGATTTCGCAATTTCATGTATTGACCATACATGTAGACTTTGAAAATATCTATGGTCATTTTATTGATATTTTCTCTATCTAGTAAAATTCTAATCTCGATTATGTTCATGATCGAAGGTTTTGTAATTGGAACTTGTAATGAGAATTAACATCTTTTGAATAATGATTAATTGCTTCATTAGAGATCCGTTTACGATTATTTTTGAGATAATGGAGAATCACTATCCATGATAAGTTCCATCATTCCTAATCCTAATCTTAAATAATTAAATACTTCACGTTTTAAAGGCTTAGTAAATATATCGTCTATATTATCTTAAGATGCAACTTTCTTGATAGAAATGTTTCCTTTTTGGACGTTATCACGAAGAAAGTGGTGACGGATTTCCATATGTTTAGTTCTAGAGTGTTGTACGGGGTTTTTACTTAAGTCGATAGTGCCTTTATTGTCGCACATAATCGGAACGTCGTCGAGGCGTATGTCGTAGTCGATGAGAGCTTGTTTCTTCCATAGTGCTTGTTGACATGCCTTCCCGGCGGAGACGTATTCGGCTTCGGTCGTGGAGATAGCAATCATACCTCGATATTTAGAGCTATCCACGGAGTCGGCTTCATCGTCCTTAGTGAGCTTGATCTTCGTTGACATTGGCGTCTTGGTTGGTTTGGAATCTTCCAACCCGAACTTCTTTGACATCTCCTTGATGTACTTGGATTGATTCAAGAATATTCTGTCTTCCGTTTGTTTAATTTGAAGATCCAAGAAGAAGTTCAACTCCACCATCATACTCATCTCAAACTCGTCGTGCATGATTTATTCAAAATCATCACACAAGTTTTGACTTGTGGAAACAAATATAATGTCGTCGACATATATTAGAACAATGATAAGATGTGATTTTGATTCTTAGTAAAAAGTGTGTTATCGACCATTCCCATTGAATACTCGTGTTTTATCAAAAATGTTTTTAGTCTATCATACCAAGCCTTAGGAACTTTCTTAAGACCATTGTTGAGATTAAAAGCTTCTTAAGGTTGTTTGCAATTACTGTTGCTCTTATCAAAGTTAGTACTGCTCAAGAAGAAAGGTTTGTGTTACTGTTGCTAAGCATAAATTAGTGTTGTTAGTAATCTTAATGAAAAATATGCTAAGTAGTTAGTACTGCTAGAGTAAAGTTAGTACTGCTGGTGAAGATTAAAGAAAATATTCTAAGTAGTTAATGCTGCTTATACAAAGTTACAACTACTAAAAGATTACAACTGCTAAAAGAGTTTATGCTGTCAGAAGATAAAGATTGCTTAAAGATAAAGATTACTTATGAGATAAGGATTGTTATTTACAGAATAGATCTTTAAGAATAATCTAAATCTTAGGAATATATTGTAAACCGACTAGGACTCCTTGGTGTATAAAAAGAGGACCTAAGGTATAGAGTTTGATGTAGTATTATTATCAAAAGTATCATATAATTCGTAGCTTCAAGGTTCTGTAACCCTAATACTAGTTAGAGTATTCGTATTAATATATTGAAGCTTTGTTTGTTAATCTGTATATTCATTAAGAATTAATGTTCTATTGCATATTCTTCTTATTGATCAAATATTAGATTCCGCATAATCTTTGATATATTCTACAAAGTTTCTACTATAGTTATGTAGGATTTATCTTGCATAACTAAAGTAGGATCAACAAGTGGTAGCAGAGCTTGTTGAGAAGCTTTGCATAAGAACAACCTGTTTGAATACACAAGATCTCTTTGCTAGAAGATATGGATTCAGACTCAGTACATATGGTGGTTGCATCAAAAATGCCTATGCTTAAACTAGGAGAGTATGAGCTTTGAAGAATGAGGATGGAACAGTACATCCAGATGGTTGATTATTCTCTATGGGACGTCATAGAAAATGGTAATGCACCTCCAGTAACAAAAGTTGTTGAAGGTGTTGAGACTATAATTTCTCCTGCAACTGCTGAAGAAAAAGCACAAAGGAGGTTAGAGTTGAAGGTAATAAGCACTTTATTGATGGGAAGTTTAACTCCATCAAAGATGCCAAGACATTGCCGCAGGCTGTTTAGAAGAGGTTTGGAGGGAATGCTGCTACTAAAAAGACTCAGAGGAATCTTCTAAAGCAGCGGTATGAAAATTTTACTGCATCTAGTTCAGAGGAGTTAGATCAAACCTTTGATAGGCTTCAAAAGCTTATCAGTCAGTTGGAGATTCATGGTGAAACTATCTCACAAGAAGATGTGAATCAGAAGTTCTTAAGAAGTCTATCACCAAAATGGAACAAACATACCATTATGTAGAGGAACAAGCCTGACATAGATACATTAAGCTTGGATGATCTTTATAACAACCTGAATATCTATGAAGCTGAGGTCAAAGGGACATCAAGCTCAAGCACAAACACATAAAACATAGCTTTTATGTCCTCAAATAGCACCAGCAATACAAATGGAGCAGTTAATAGTACTCATGGTGCTACAACTGCTAGCACTCAAGCTACTGCTGTTAACTCATCATCAATTGACAACTTGAGTGATGTTGTCATCTGTGAGGACTTGTAATTCAACCAAACAGTCCATAACTTAACAATGAGGACTTGCAACAAATTAATCCTGATGATTTAGAAGAGATAGATTTAAGGTGGTAGATGGCTATGTTGACAATGAGGGCAAGGAGATTCTTGAAGAACACTGGAAGGAAACTTTCTGTGAATGGCACTGAGACCATTGGGTTTGACAAGTCTAAGGTGGAATGTTTCAACTGCCATAAAAGGGGACATTTTGCAAGGGAGTGCAGGGCTCCAAGGAACCAAAAAACATGAATAAGGACAACACAATAAGGGTTGTACCAGTGGAGTTGACTACCTCTAATGCTTTGGTGTCTTATGATGGTGCTGGTTATGATTGGAGTAATCAAGCTAAAGAAGGTCCAACAAATCTTGCACTCGTGACTTACACTTCTATAAGTTCTAGCTCTGAGGTATCTACTGATTCAAATTGTTCATCATCTTGTTTGGAAAATGTTAAAATTCTTAAAGAATAAAATGAACAATTGTTAAAAGACTTAAGGACATCTAAGATAAATGCTATTACTTATAAAACAGGTTTAGAGTCTGTAGAAGCAAGACTTCTAGTCTATATATTCCAATATACAGAAGTTTAAAAAGACCTTCAATGCCCCTGTTAAAAAGTGATTCTGAAATTCTAAGATGTCTAACTTTGTCATTTTACATAAAAATTTAAATTCAAAAACTAATTACGGAAGAAAGACTTTGTCAAAACTTGTGATAGAAGAGTCATAAAAATCGGGCCTACGAGACGCACATTTTCAAACACAATATCATTAAACAAAAACCCCTCATCAGCATCATCATCATCATCATCAAAAATTCGGTCAACTATTTTTCTATTTTGAGCTTCGATTCTTTTGAATGACTGTAACAATATTATTTTATTAAGTGTAAACCGACTGTTTCTTTTGTTGTTGTTCTTTTGTTACAAGGATGAATAATATTGAAAGAATTCATTCACAAAGGGGTACTTAAGATTACATGAAGGTATGAATGTGCTTTCTGGTAATTTATGTACTAATTGATCGAATTGTTTTTATATTTAATTTGTGATA
>BQNB010069913.1:0-33322 GCA_026074375.1 Tanacetum coccineum
AATTCCTTTCTAATCAGCATTTCCATCATCAAATTAATATTTTAACTTACAAATTATCTCTGTCTGTTTTTTATTTCTCTCAATTCTTTTAGCTCACAATTCTCTATGTCTGTTTTTGATTTCTCTTAATTCTTTTAGCTCATAATTCTCTCTATCCGTTTTTGTTTTCTCTTAATTTTTTTAGCTCACAATTCTCTCTATCTGTTTTTGATTTCTCTCAATTATTTTAGCTCACAATTCTCTCTATCTGTTTTTTTATATTCAACTCTCTTTCTGTTTTTCAGCTCACAAATTCTCTCAATTCTTTTACTCACCAAATCACTCTGTCTGTTTTTATCACACATCTCTCATTCTGTTTTTATTCTCACCATTTTCATAATCAAGGCTTTAAAGATTTAGCATTCCAATACTGGTAATCAGATATTGAAATCTACTTACATCAAATGCTTTTGTAAGCAAATCTGTAACATTCTTGTTAGTATGAATCTTGATCATTTAAATTAGCTTCTTTTTATTAGAATCTCTAATAAAGTGATGTCTAATCTCAACGTGCTTTGTTTTTTAATGAAAAACATGATTCTTAACTATGCATATAGTACTCTCATTATCAATATAGACCTTTGTATGCATAAAGTTATACCTATAATCCAACAATTGATTTTGAATCTAAAGCACTTGGCCACAGCAACTTGAAGCAGCTACATATTCAGCCTCTGTTGTGAACTTAGCAACCACAATCTGCTTCTTGTACTGCCATGAAATCAATCTACACCCAAGAAATTGACAACCTCCTGTTGTGGACTTCCTATCCAAGCTTGCTCCAGCATAATCACTATTAGTGTATGCTACCAAATCAAAAGGTAAATCTTTTGGATAATAAAGGCCCAATTTAGGTTGACCTTTTAAATATCTAAAAATTCTTTTCACGACATAAAGATGTGACAGTTTTAGGTCGACTTGGTATCTTGCACAGGCACACACTGCAAACATAATATCAGGTCTTGAAGAAGTAAGCCAAAGTTGTGCCTTGCTGTTTTGACATCAGTAAAACCAATTCCTCAAAATCATCAGTCACATCCTCATCTTGACTGATAACAATTCCCATCTATCTCTCTGCCTTTAACTTGGCAATCCTAAGAAGTAGTGATTCATCCAAAAGAACTCCATCTGAAACTCTTATGCATCAACTTTCCTCAACTCTGTGCAAAATGACTTTCTTTGTAAGCCAAATAAGATATCATCTACATACACTTTGAACTAATAGAATATCACCTTTGTCCCTTCTGATAAACAAAGTCTTGTCTATCTTTCCTCTTTGAAACCCATTGTCCAACAAATAAGTTGACAAGGTTTCATACCAAGCTCTGGGAGCTTGATGCAGTCCATAAAGTGCCTTTTCTACTTTGTATACTCTATCAGGGAAGTCTGGATCTTCAAATCCTGGTGGTTGACAAACATAGACTTCCTCTTCAATCTTACCATAAAGAAAAGCACTCTTGACATCCATCTGGTACACCACAAAGTCTTTAAATGAGGCATAGGCTAAGAATAGCCTAATTGCTTCAATTCTGGCAACAGGAGCAAAAACCTCATCATAATCAATTCCTTCTTCTTGTGTGTACCCTTGTGCAACCAATCTTGCTTTATTCTTAATCACAATACCTCTTTCATCCTTTTTTTTCTGAAGACCCATTTAGTTCCTATAGCTCTCTTTCCATTAGGTAACTCTACCAAAGTCTAAACTTCTTATAGCTTGAATTGTAGAAGCTCTTCCTGCATAGCCTCTATCTAGCTTGGATCCTTTAGTGCTTGAACTACCTTTTTGGGTTCTTCTTGTGATAAAAAGCAAGCAAACAAGCAATTTTGAAATTCTTTATGGTTGGTCCTCTGCTGTACTGAACTAAACATAGCATGTTCAGTCACACTCTTTGTCATCCTTCTGGTTTGAGGTGCTGAATGTATATCTCCAATGGTTTATTCAACTAGATGATCCTTGTGAATTCTAGTAGTTGGAATAGGACTGACAAGGATATGTGTATCCAAATTAGTCATGTCAGCCTCTGCACCATCATCTTCAGCATCACTAAATCTGCCAATTTCTTCCAAATCAGGTATATTTGGATCATCAACACATCCATAGACTATATTGTCATCAACAACATTATCCTCTATGCTAGCATCATTAACAGTTAGACTAACAGTATTAAAATTGTTAGTGTTGTTAACACTTGCATCCTTTTCTTGATTAACTCTTGGCTCCTCTGTACTTGGAACCTCACTATCTTTCCCTTCAGGTAGATTTCCACTTTCATTCCCTAGATCTTTAGCATCCTTCTTTTCCTCCTCCCCTGATGGTTTAAATCCAGCATTAGTATAATCCTTTAGACTAGAAGAGAATGGTGGATCTTGAGTCCATAATGATAGCAGTATGTAATCTTTGCCAGGTACTGTCTCCACTTTCGCTTTACCTGCATCATCACATGCTATTGTACCTGCATTACTATTAGACTGATTCCCTGCAACAACTGGCTTATAGTTCTTAGATTTTGTCAGTGCATCTATATCAAAAAGCCAATTAGGTCCACTTCCTGCAATATTAGATGTATTTTCACTAAATTGTACATGCAGGTTCTCTTCTACTATCCTAGTTCTACTGTTGAATACTCTGAATGATTTGCTATTGGTAGAGTATCCTACAAAGAACCCTTCATCGGCCTTTCCATCAAACTTACCTAGGTGATCTATGGTATTAAGGATTGTAACATGACACCCAAATGGTCTCATAAAGCTTAAGGCATGTGTTCTACCAAGAAAAAGTTCATAAAGCGTCTTGTTGTGACGCTTGATAACTAATACCCTATTTTGGACATAACAAGTAGTATTAACTGCTTCAGCTCAGAAATGTGTTGGCAATTTTGAATCAGCTAGCATAGTCCTAGCAGCCACTATTAGTGTCCTATTTTTCCTTTTTGCTACTTCATTTTGTTGTGAAGTCCTAGCAACACTAAATTCCCTCTTAATACCCTTCATTTCACAAAACTGATTCATGACCCTATTCTTGAATTCAGTCCCATTGTCACATCTAATCACTTTCACCCTAAGGTCTATTAGATTTTCTATGCCTGTTATGAATGTTTTAAGGATTTCATTAGTTTCATCCTTAGTGGCTAAAAAGAAAACCCAACTAAACCTACTAAAATCATCTGTGACAACTAGGCAGTACATCTTTTTCATTAAACTCTTTACAAATGTTGGGCCAAACAAATCCATGTGCAACATTTGTAATGGTTGGCTGATTGAACTGACTGTTTTGGTCTTACAAGAAGCTCTGTGTTGCTTTCCCTTCTGACAAGCAACACAGGTTTGATTAATTTCAAAATGTTTTGAAGGTGAACCTCTTAAAAGGTTTCCCCTTACCAGTTTATTCATTGTTTTGAAATTTACATGTCCAAGCCTCTTATGCCAAAGATTAGATTCATCTGGTGTGGATTTTGCAAAGAGACAAGTGAGACCTCCTTGAAGAACAACATTATGTAAGTCAACACTATACATGTTATCCTTTCTAGGAACTCTAAGTAAAACATGACTTTCATCAGTTAACTTAAAGTCTGGAGACAGACCAACACATTCAGTATTAGTAAAAAGAACACTATTCTTTTTGTCACACATTTGTGAGACACTGAAGAGGTTAAACTTTAGTTCCTTTACAAAATACACATCTTCAAAATCTAATTTACCAGTTTTTATTTTACCTTTCCCAGTAATTTTCCCTCCTTTAGAATTACCTCCAAAGGTAACAAATCCTCCATCAATTTCTTCATAATCTGTAAGATAGGATTTGTTTCCTGTCATGTGCCTAGAGCATCCACTATCAATCACTCCTTTATCCTTTAAATCTTGTTGTGGATTGCCCTGCACATAATGGTAGGAAAATTAGTTTTTCTTGGGACCCAAGTCATTATGACTTGGCTATTACCTTGTGCATCAATATAGTCAAATCTTTTAAAGGACATTGATGCACCATTGTTTCTGGAGACATGGTCTAAAACTTTGTGCTTTGGTCTCTAAACCCAACATGATGAGGCCTTAACATCATTTCTTTGTTTCCCTTAACAGCACTAAGAACTGCTTTTGCCTAGCAATATTCTTCGCTTAACAGTATTAACCTTTTTAGTGAAATTACTATTATTAGCTGCTGTTATTTTGTTAAAAGGTCTTCTAGCAGTTGAATATGTATTATTAATAACAGTTTCATATGGATCATGTATTAGTCACTGTGTTCTGGTTGAATAGTATTAACTGATTAGCAGTATTAGGGAAATTGGGCAGACTAGTTAAGACTGTTCTTGGAACCATGTTCCTTTTTGGACTAGGGTGAGGTTAATTAGAGAATTTTTTGTTTGTTCTACCCTTCTAAACATTGGTCCAATGGTTTTTGCAACTCTTCACATAATTTATACCAGCTATTGCATTCATTCTCAAATGATCAAACTACCACACACATGACAAGCTTTCTTGAACATCTCAAAATCACTCCCTAATTTTTTAGACATCGTTGGTTCCAATTTCTCTTGTTTCCCCTAGGACTTCTAGATGGACTGAAAGATTGACTGTATGTGTCTTGCCTAATTTGCTCAACAGATTTCCTATCAGTTTTAGGTTTAACAAACTCAATTTTAGTAAAATTAGGCTTAACTATTTGAAACTTAGGTTATCTTGTCCTCACTTTCGACACAATCCTCCAATTAAAAAATTTGGGACTCCATTTTATTTCCTAGCAGTCTTATAGGTTCATTAGTCTCACAGAGGCTTTTCAAACTACAGAATTCACGAACAGACTCATTCACATCAAAAAATCATCTAGATAGGATAAACTAAAATCAGGTGTAGTGGCATAAAATTCCTAGTTGGAGGTGGGACAGCATTATACCTCCTAATCCTGTTTTCACTTATCCATATCTGACTGTCTAGAAGTTTAACTTAGGCTTTTTGATGTGAATTTTCAAATTTTGGGGAGCCTGTAAGTCGACCTCATCTTTTTCTTTTGTAGTCAACTCTAACTTCCTTTTAAGGCTATATAATTTTTCTAAATCTCGTTAAATAGATTTATACATGTTTTGAGAGTTTTATATCTTCCTCATACACAGACTCATTTTTATTAAAGACTACAGGCTAGCTTCTATAGATTCTAAACTAGTTTTATCAGAGACAGCACTTATCCTAGCTGTTCTTAAGTCTTTAACTAATTATTCATTTTTTTTCTTTTAGATCTTTTACACATTCTAAACAAGATGAAAAACAATTTAAGTCTTTAGATACCTCAGAGTTTATAGAAGAAGTTGAACTTGTTAAAGAATAATCCATGAGAGCAAAATTGGTTGGACCTTCTTTTGCTTGGTCACTCCAATCATAGCCAAAGCCATCACACTGAGACACTAAGGCATTTGAAGTAGTTGCCTCAACTGGCACAGTCCTTCTGGTAGGCTCCTTGTTCCTGCTGTCTTGATTCCTGGGTGCCCTACACTCCCTTGCAAAGTGTCCTCTCTTGTGGCCGTGAAACATTCACCTTGGACTTGTCAAACCAATTCTTTCTTTGTTGGCCATGTCCAGGTTTTCTTTTTCCCAGTATTCTTTGAATCTTCTTGCCCTCATAGTCAGCATAGCAATGTTCCACCTCAAGTCCATCTCTTCTAGATCATCAGGATGGATTTGTTGTAGATCTTCATTATCAAGCTGTGGAATACTTGGTTGGCTAGCAAAGAAGGAATAAATCACAGCATCACTCAAATTTTTGACAGTTGTTGAGCTATCAGCAGCACCCTGAAGTAATAGCAGGATAAACACCTTGCGCAGTTATTAACTGCCTCTAGTTGCACTGTTAGTGCTGCTAGAGGATAGAAAGGCTACATTGTGTGTAGTTTGTGGTCACAATTGTTATGTTGAGTGTTTTGTGGTGTTTTGTTTGAGCTAATGTCCCTCCAACCTCTGTTTCATAAGCCTTCAAGTTGTTGAAGAGGTCATCCAAACTCAATGTCTTAATCTCTGGTTTTTTCCTCCACACAATAGTATGCATAGTCTATTCTTGTTTCGTGACAAAAATTCTCAAGAATTATGACTATGTCTTCTTGAGGGTAACCTTCACCATGGCATCTCCACTTGACTTATTAGCTTTTGAAGCCTTTCATAGTTTTTGCTAATCACTTCTGTGTTGGGGGGGAATGCAGCAAAGTTTTCATATTGATGATTCAGAAGATTTTTCTGGTTTTCTTTGGTAGCAGTTTACCTACCAAATTTTGTTTCAATAGCCGCATCAGTGTCTTAGTTCCTTGTAGGAGTTAAACTTAATTGATTCTCATTAGGTTAAGGACATAAAAGAGTGTCTGCCTTCAAACTCTGCCCTTCTTTATAATGTGCCTTATTTTTCAACACTTGTAGGAGGGATAAAGATTTCTTACCATTCAACTGTTTTTGTTACTATGGGGTTGCATTACATTTTTATGATCTCCATAAAGTGTAATCAATGCTCTGTAGGTATGTCCATCTATCTTCAAAGATCATACTCACCAGGTCTGGAGTATGGGTATCTTGATGGTTTATGTCTTTTTTTTTGTTTTTTTTTTTGATGTTTTTTTTTTGATTTAATTATTTTTTTTTTTTTTTTTTTCTTTTTTATTTTATTTTTTGGGTCTTTTTTTTTTTTTTATTTTTTTTTTTTATTTTATTTTTATTTTTTTTTTTTGATGTTTTTTTTTTTTTTTTTTTTATGTTTTTAATACCTTTTTCTTTTTTTTTTTTTTTTATTCTTTTTTTTTTTTTTGTTTAAGTAGATTGAGAATCCATTTGTTCTTGAAAAAAGATAGATCTTGTGTGTAGTAAAGTTTCTTCTTATTAAAGCTTACTCACAAGCTTGATACCACTTTTGATCCATTAGATCGATCTTGCTTTGCTTGTATAGGGTAAGTTTATTTGAATAAATTCAAACAACTATGTAGAAACTTTGTTTGTGAATATCAAAGTATATGCGGATATAGTCAATGATATAGAAGATCAATAAAAGTAATGAAAATAAGATCAATAAAAACAGTTTACCTAACTTTAGCTCAATATAATACGAAACACCCTTATAATAGTGTTAGGGTTTACAAACCTGATGTAGACAATTTTCGAATGACTCAGTTTGATATAAAACATAGTTTCTCTACCCTAGGTCCTCTATTATACACCAAGGAGTCATAATGAGATTACAATATTTTCCTAGTTATCATGATCTTCTAAATAAATAATTTTACGTATATTTTATGAAAATATCTTTATACATATCATAAGCAATTCTTTATCTTTTCTTGGCAGTCCTCTTTATCCTTTCAGCAGTTGTATTCTTCAGCAAGTTGTAACTTTTTTCCAGGACAGTAAACTTTCAAACACAATAGTAGGTAATAATTTTATACAGCAGCAACTAACTTAACAGCAGTAAATTTAAGAAGGCTTTTATCACCAACAGATGGCTATTGCATACAATGAGGGAAGGAGTTCTTGAAGAACACTAGAAGAATAGCTTACTGTTTAATGGTAATAAGGGACCATTGGGTTTGGATAAGTCTAAGGTATTAGGGTTTACAACTACACAAAAGAGGACATTTGCAAGGAGAGCATGGCTCTAAGGAAATAAGAAAACATGAATAAGGAGAACACATGAAGGTTGTGCCAGTAGAGGACAACTTCTTTCTAATGCTTTGGTGTTTGTGATGGTTTATGGTTTGTTTGGAGCTGATCAAGAGAAGAAGGTCCAACAACTTTAATCAATGGGGACTTAATCTTCTACAAGTTCTAATCAGAGGTTATCTAATGATTTAAATGTTCATCATCTGTTTGGAAAATGTTAAAATTCTAAAGACAAAATGAACAAATATTAAAAGACTTAAGGACATCTAAGTTAAAAGGCTATTACTTTTAAACAGTTTAGAGTCTGTAGAAGCAAGACTTTAGTTATAGAAAATAGTTGTTTATGAGGAAGATATAGGTTTAAAATGGTGAGATTCATTTAAGATAAGTAGCCATTATAGAGCTTAGAAGGAAGTTGGAACTGGCTCAAAAACAAAAAGATGAAATTCAGCTAACAGTAGAAAATTTTGAAAATTCATCTAAAAACATAAGCAAATTAATAGACTGTCAGATAGTTGATAAGTACAAAACTGTTTTAGGGTATAATGCTGTTCCACCTCCATATACAGGAAACTTTATGCCTCTTAAACCTGATTTGTCATTCTCTGGTTTAGAAGAGTTTACAAGTGAGCCTATAGTTATTAAGCATGTAGCTGAGAACAGTGAAGCTAAGGCTAGTGAATCAAAGCCTAAAGCAGTTAGGAAGAATAATGGTGCTCCATTTATTGAGGATTGGGTGTCTGATAATAAGGAAGATGATGTTCCTCAGGCTAAGATTGAAAAGAAAACATTTAATCCTAGTTTTGCTAAGATAGAGTTTGTTAAACCTAAACTGCAAGAAAAGACTGCTAGGAAAACTATCAATCATGTTAAGCAAAATAGGCAAAACATTCATACTCCTAGAGGCAATCATAGAAACTGGATTAATATGATGTCTCAAAGATTAGGAAGTAATTTTGAGAGGTTTAATAAAGCTTTTTATGTTTGTGGAAGTTTTGATCACTTACAGGTAGATTGTAAAAAGGTGAATCAAAAACAGTTTCAAAATACAAAATCTATTTGGAACAATGCTTAAAGGGTGAATCACCAAAACTTTGTTAAAAATTATCACCCCTGTGTTAAAAAGAAAATGGTTCCAAGAGCAGTACTAATGAATTTTGGCCTAGTATCACTTAATACTGCCAGACAAGTTAATAATGCTCACCTAAAAATAACAGTGAAATGACAAATCTTTCCAAATTAGCACATTCAACTGTTAAGTGGCCCATTCACAAGAATACAGCATTTAAAAACAGTAATTTTAATCAGAGGGTTAATACTATTAAGGATAAAAATGTTAATACTGTTAGGCCAAAAGCAGTAGTTAATGTTGCTAGGCCAAAACCAGTAGTTAATGATGTTAAGGGAAATAATGTTAATGTTGTTAAGGCCTCAGCTTATTGGGTTTGGAAACCAAAGACTAAAGTTTTAGACCATGTTTCTAACACAACAGAGCATCAATCACCCTGAAAAGGTTTGATTATATTGATGCATAAGGCAGATCCAAGTCAGTGATAGCTTGGGTCCCTAAAAGAAACTAATTTTCTTACAATATATGCAGGGCAATCCACAAATGGATTTACAGGACCAAGGAGTGATTGACAGTGGATGCTCAAGGAACATGACAGGGAACATGTCCTATCTTACTAACTTTGAAGAAATTGATGAAGGATATGTTACCTTTGGAGGTAACCTTAAAGGAAGGAAAATCACAGGCATAGGTACAATCAAAACTAGTAATTTAGATTTTAAGAATGTGTATTTTATAAGAGAGTTACAGTTTAACCTCTTTAGTGTCTCACAAATGTGTGACAAAAAGAATAGTATTCTCTTTAATAACACTGAATGTATTGTTTTGTCTCCAAACTTTAAGTTAACTGATGAAAGTCATGTTTTACTTAAGGTTCCTGGAAAGAACAATATGTATAGTGTTGATTTAAAAAATATTGTTCCTAAAGGAGGTCTAACTTGTCTCTTTGCAAAAGCCACATCTGATGAATCTAAACTTTAGCATAGAAGGCTTGGACATATAAATTTCAAAACTATGAATAAACTGGTTAAGGGAAATCTTGTAAGAGGTCTACCTTTAAAACTTTTTAAAAATGATCAAACCTGTGTTGCTTGTCAAAATGGAAAGCAACATATAGCTTCTTGTAAGTCCAAAACAATAAGTTCAATCAGCCAACCTTTACATATATTGCATATGGATTTGTTTGGTCCAACATTTGTAAAAAGCTTAATGAAAAAGATGTATTGCCTAGTTGTCATAGATGATTACAGTAGGTTTAGTTGGGTTTTCTTTCTAGCTACTAAGGATGAGACTAGTGGGATTCTTAAGTCCTTTATAACTAGAGTAGAAAATCTAATAGATTAAAGGGTTAAGGTAATTAGGTATGACAATGGAACTGAGTTCAAGAATAAAGAGATGAATCATTTTTGTGAGAGAAAAGGTATTAAGAGAGAATTTAGTGTAGCTAGAACTCCTCAACAAAATGGAGTAGCTGAGAGGAAAAATAGAACACTAATTGAGGCTGCTAGGACAATGCTAGCTAATTTTAAGCTACCTACTATATTTTAGGCTGAAGCAGTTAATACTGCTTGCTATGTGCAAAATAGGGTATTAGTAATTAAGCCTCATAACAAGACTCCTTATGAACTTTTTCTTAGTAGAAAACTAGCTTTAGGCTTTATGAGACCATTTGGGTGTCCTGTTAAAATTATCAATACCATAGATCACTTAGGCAGGTTTAATGGTAAGGCCGATGAAGGATTCTTTGTTGGGTACTCAATTAATAGTAAAGCCTTTAGAGTATTCAACAGTAGAACAAGGATAGTTGAAGAGAACCTGCATGTCAAATTTAGTGAAAATACACCTAATATTACAAGAAATAGACCAAATTGGCTTTTTGATATTGATGGACTAACAAAGTCAATGAATTATAAGCTAGTTGTTGCAGGAAATCAGTCTAATGGTAATGCAAGTACAAAAGCATGTGATGATGCAAGTAAAGCTAGAAGGGAGACAGTACCTAGCAAAGATTACATTCTGCTACCATTGCGGCCTGCTGATCCAATACTCTCTTAAAATTCAAAGAGTTCTCCTAATGCTGGATTCAAACCTTCAGGAGATAATGAAAAGAAGGTTACTAAAGAACCAGGAAAAGAAGGTGGTGATCCAAGTAATAAGAATGATAGTGTTAACAGCACTAACAATATTAATACTGCTAGTGATGGAAACAGCACTAACAATGTTAATACGGTTAGTTCAACTGTTAATATGCTGGCATAGAAGTTAATGAAATATGCCTGCTTTGGAAGATATTGTCTATTCAGATGATGATGAAGATGTTGGTGCTAAGGCTGACATGAACAATGGATACATTATGGCTGTCAGTCATATTCATCTACAAGAGTACAAAAGATTCCAATTGAACAAATTATTGGAGACTTTAATTTATCACCTCAAATAAGAAGAATGACAAAGAGTTTGGAAGAACATGGTTTGTTTAGTTTAGTTCAGCAAAGAACAAACCATAAAGACTTTCAGAATTACTTGTTTATCTGCTTCTTATCACAAGTAGAACTCAAGAAGGTAATCCAAGCATTGCAGGATCCAAGCTGGATAAAAGCTATGCAGGATGAGCTTCTATAATTTAAATTACAAAAGGTTTGGACCTTGGTGGATTTACCAAATGGCAAAAGGCCCTAGGCACTAAATGGGTCATCAGGAATAAAAAGGATGAAAGAGGAATTATGATTAAAAATAAAGCAAGATTGGTTGCTCAAGGGTACCACAAGACGAAGGGATTGAACTATGATGACGTAATTGCATGTTGCTAAGAATTGAAAGCTAATTAGGTATTTTTATCATTATGCCTCATTTTAATGACTTTGTGGTATACCAGATTGGGATATCAAGAGTGCTTTTCTTTATGGTATATGAAGAGGAAGTTTATGTTTGTAACCACCAGGATTTGAAGACCGGTTTTCCTAATAAAGTATATAAGGTGAAAAAGCAGTGTAAGCCTTACATAAAGTCCTAGAGTTGGATGACACCTTGTCAACTTATTTGTTGGACAATGGGTTAAGAGAGGAAAGTTTAGACATAGACTTTGTTTATTCAGAAGGGATAAAGGTGATTATTTTGTTAGTTCAAGTGTAAGTAAATTTATTATTTTTGGCTCTACAAGATGTTTTATGCACTGAGTTTAAGACGGATGAGTGCATAAGAAGTTTCAGATGTGTTCTATAGGTGAACTCACATTCTTCTTAGGATTGTAAGTAAATCAGAAGGAGGATGGGATTTTTATCAGTCAAGACAAGTTTGTGACTGAGATTTTGAAGAAATTTAGTTTTACCGCTGTCAAGACAGCAAGCACACCTATGGAAACTCAAAAGCTTTTGCTCAAGGATAAAGATGGTGAAGAAGTAGATGTTCATTTGTATAGGTCAATTATTGGTTCATTGATGTATCTTATTTCTTCAAGACCAGATATTATGTTTGTAGTGTATGCCTATACAAGATACCAAGTCAACCCAAAGGTTTCACATCTTTATGCTGTAAAAAGGATCTTTAGGTACTTAAAAGGTCAACCAAAATTGGGTCTTTGGTATCCAAAAGATTCTCCTTTTGATTTGGTAGCATACACTGATAGTGATTATGCTAGAGCAAGCTTAGATAGGAAGTCTACAACAGGAGGTTGTCAATTCCTTGGAAGTAGATTAATATCATGGCAATGCAAGAAACAGACTGTGGTTGCAAATTCCATAACAAAAGCTGAATATGTGGCTGCTTCAAGTTGCTGTGGACAAGTGCTTTGGATTCAGAATCAATTACTTGATTATGGGTACAATTTCTTGCATACCAAAATCTTTATTGATAATAACAGTACTATTTGCATAATTAAAAATCCTGTTTTTCATTAAAAAAACAAAGCATATAGAGATTAGACATCACTTTATTAGGGATTGCAATGAAAAGAAGTTGATTCATATGGTTAAAATCCATACTGACAAGAATGTTGCAGATTTACTTACAAAAGCTTTTGATGTAAGTAGGTTTCAATATTTGATTGCTAGTATTGGAATGCTAAATCCTTAAAATCTTTTATCTCTTTATGTTTTTGTAGAGTTTTGTATGAATTAGTATTGTTATTCATGTCATTAAAAGTTTCTGCTGTTAAGTATAATTAGTGCTGCTAGTTATACTTAATACTGCTAAGTTAATGCTGTTAGTTATACTTAATACTGCTAGTATAATTAACATTATGAAAATTGTGAGAAAAAAAATTGAGAGAGTTGGTGAGAATAAAAACAGAAAGGGAGCTGTGTGAATAAAAAACAGACATAGTGATTTGGTGAGAAAAAGAATTGAGAGAAGTGGTGAGTTGTAAACAGAAAGAGAGCTGGGTGAATTAAAAACAGACAGAGTGATTTGGTGAGAAAAAGCATTGAGAGAAGTTGTGAGTTGAAAAACAGAAAGAGAGTTGAATATATTAAAAACAGAGAGTGTTTGAAGTGGAATTGGAGTTAATGTTGGTAACTCAAAGTTAATGTTGGTAGGCATAACTTACTACTGTTGTTGAAAGTTAATGCTGCTAGGCATAACTTACTACTGCTGTTGAAAGTTAATGATGCTAGGCATAAACTTACTACTGCTGTTGAAAGTTAATGCTGCTAGGCATAACTTACAACTGCTGGTGAACGTTAATGCTGTTCAGGGTATTTTCATAAATACTTCGATTAAGGGTTTTATTCATTCATTTAATCGATTTCATTCAATCATATGCTCTCTAATCACATACCCTAACTCAATTTCATCATTCATCATCAAAAGCCAACACAATGACTACCCTACAGTTTGCTGATACTTACAAATTAGTTGTGTTTTTGTCTAAACCCGCTGAAAGTGAAGGGTTTGAGCAAATTGTTGATTCTTTGAATGCAAACCCTATCAAATATGCACTAACGATCAATCCCACTATCTATACGTCGTGCATTGAACAATTCTGGGCTACTGTCAAGGTGAAAACTGTCAATGGGGAAGTACAATTGCAAGCCTTAGTAGATGGGAAGAAGATAATCGTTACCGAAGCATCTGTTAGACATGACCTTCCACTGAATGATGAGGAAGGTACGGATTGCTTGCCAAATGCTACCATTTTTGAAGAACTTACAAGGATGGGGTATGAAAAACTTTCACAGAAGCTTACATTCTATAAGGCATTCTTTTCTCCTCAATGGAAATTCCTTATTCATACCATTTTGCAATGCTTAAGTGCTAAGACTACTGCATGGGATGAATTTTGTAGCACTATGGCTTCTGCAATTATCTGTTTAGCTACAAACCAGAAGTTTAACTTTTCAAAATACATTTTTGAAAGTATGTTGAAGAACTTGGAGAATGTGTCTGGTAAATTCTTAATGTATCCAAGATTTGTACAAGTGTTTTTGGAGAAACAACTGGAAGGAATGTCAAATCATAAAAGGATTTATGTTACACCCTCTCACATTAAGAAGATTTTTGGAAACATGAGAATGGTAGGGAAAGGGTTTTCTAGATGTGAAACACCCTTATTTCCAACAATGATGGTACAAGCTCAAGAAGAAATGGGTGAAGATTCAGCAAATCCTACTGATCCACATCACACACCCACCATTATTCAACCATCAACATCTCAACCTCAAAAGAAACAAAAACCTAGGAAGCCAAAGAGAAAGGACACTGAGGTACCTCAGCCTAGTGGTCCTATAAACAATGTTACAGATGAGGCTGTCTATGAGGAGATGAATGACAGTTTGGAAAGGGCTGCCACTACTGCTACTAGCTTAGATGCAGAGCCAGATAGGGGTAACATCAATAAGACCTAATCTAAGGCAACACTTAATGAACTAAGTTCCTTAGGAACTAGTTCAGGTAGTGGTCCCAGGCGCCAAGAAATCATGGGGGATACTATTGCTCAAACTGGGTTTGAGAATGTATCTAAAATTTCCAATGATCCACTGCTCGCAAGAGGTAACACACTTTGAAGTGGTAAGGATAGTCTGAAACTAAAGGAATTAATGGAATTATGTACCAATTTGAAAAATAGAGTTATTGATCTGGAGAAAACTAAGACCTCTCAAGCTCAGGAGATTACAAGTCTGAAATGGAGGGTCAAGAGACTAGAGAAGAAAGGAATGTCAAGAACTCATGGTCTTAAAAGATTATACAAGGTTGGTTTGTCTAGAAGAGTAGAATTCGTTGATGAAGAAGGTTTGGGTGAGGAGGATGTATCTAAACAGGGGAGGATAGCTGATATTGATGCTGATGCAGAAATTAACTTAGTTAGTATTCATTTTGATGTTGATACATATATGTTTATAGTACATGACTTAGTTGGTGATGAGGTGGTTGTTGAAACTAAAGTTGCTTCTAAATATGTGAACTTAAGTGTTGATGAAGTTACTTTAGCTCAAGCACTTGCAACTTTGAAAAGTGCAAAACCTAAGGCTGACAAAGTTATGTTACAAGAAACAGAACAGGGTACAATTACAACAACAACTGCTTCTACAACAGTTACAGCTGCTAGCATAAGACCCAAGGCTAAAGGGCTTGTTATTCATGAAGAGGAGCAAGAAACTACACCAACAGTTTCTTTTCAACAACCATCACAAGTCAAGGTTCAGGACAAGGGTAAAGGCAAAATGGTAGAACCTGAGAACCCTATGAAGAAGAAAGAACTAATCAGGTTTGATGAAGAAATTGCTTTAAAGTTACAAGCTAAATTTAATGAAGAAGTAAGACTTGCAAGAAAGAAAGCTAAAAAAGAAGAAGAAGTAACATTGTTTCATGGGATAATGTGCAAGCAATGATAGATGTTGATTATCAATTGGCTCAACAAATGCAAGTAGAAGAACAAGAGAAGTTGAGTATTGAAGAGAAGTCCAAGTTGTTTGTACAACTCTTAAAAGCAAGAAAGAAACACTTTGCAGCAATGAGAGCTCAATAAGAGAGGAACAAACCACCAACTAAAGCTCAAAAGAGAAATACAATGTCTACTTATCTGAAAAGCATGGCTGGATACAAGCACAATTAATTGAAGAAAAAAAGCTTTGATGATATTCAGAAGTTATTTGACAAAGCTATGAAAAGGGTAAACACATTTGTAGATATGGATACAGAATTGGTAGAAGAAAGTGAAGTAAGAGCTGAAGCAGAGATAGCACAAGAAAGCAGTTCAAAGAGAGCAGGCACTGAGCTGGAACAAGAAAGTATTAAGAAGCAAAAGGTGGATGAGTATAAAGAAACAGCAGAGCTTCAAAGACTAATAAAAGTTGTTCTTGATAAAGAGGAAGTAGCAATTGATGCTATTCCTTTGGAAACTAAGCCTCCAAGCATTGTTGACTACAAGATCCATAAAGAAGGGAAGAAAACCTATTACCAGATAATCAGGGCTGATGGAAGTTCAAAGATGTACTTAGTCTTTAGTCATATGCTCAAAAGCTTTCACAGGGAAGATTTAGAAACCCTGTAGAAATTGGTAAAAGCTAAGCATGGTTCAACAAGGCCAGAGGAGGGCTATGAGAGAGTGATATGGGGTGATCTAAAGACAATGTTTGATCCACATGTTGAAGATCAAGTATGGAGGAATCAACAGGATTATAGAGTATTGGATTAGAAGCTATATGATTCATGTGGAGTACATTCATTAAGGAAGCAAAATGTGCACATTCATATGCTGGTAGAAAAGAGATATCCCCTTACACCAACTACAATCACAGATATGCTAAATAGGAAGCTGCAAGCTGATCATTAGAATGAAATGTGTTATCAGCTTCTTAAGCTTATCACAAAATAACTCAAGAATCAATGAAGTGTTTGGAAGCATCCTCCTGATGATTAATGAAGCTTTCAATGAAGAAACAGGAGATTTTGAAGAAGAATATCAAGTTTAGGGGAGGATTGTTAGGATTAAAAGACTTCTTGATGATCTTGGAGTTACTGCTGCTAAGGTTTGTGTTACTGCTGCTAAGTAAAACTTAGTGTTGTTCATTAACTCTAATGAAAAATATGCTAAGTAGTTAGTACTGCTAGTTCATAGTTACTACTGCTAGTGTAACTTAGTACTGCTAGTGTATATTAGTACTGCTAGTTACTACTACTAGTATATGTTAGTACTGCTAGAGTAAAGTTAGTACTGCTGGTGAAGATTGAAGAAAATATTCTAAGTAGTTACTACTGCTTGTACACAGTTAATGCTGCTGGTGTATAAGTTACTACTGCTTGTTAAGAGTTAATGCTGCTGGTACAAAGTTACAACTACTGAAAGTTACAGCTGATGAAAGATTACAACTACTGAAAGATAAAGATTGCTTGAAGATCAAGATTACTTATGAGATAAGCATTGTTATTTATAGAATAGATCTTTGAGAATAATCTAAGTTTTAGTAATATATTATAAATCAACTAGGACTCCTTGGTGTATAAAAGGAGGTCCTAGGGCATAGAGTTTTATGTATCTTAGTCGTATAATTCATAGCTTCAAGGTTTTGTAACCCTAATACTAGGAGAGTATTCGTATTATTTGTAATAATAATATTGGAGCTTTTATTGTTGAAATTATATTGTTTTGTGTTGTTGAAGAATTCTTCTTATATTAAAGATTAGATTCCGCATAATCTTTAGTATTATCAAACAAAGTTTCTTAAACTAAGTTGTGTTAGATTTATCTAGCATAACTAAACCTTAAACAAGCTTAAGGAATTCGATCATTAGAAGTTAACTGGGATCAATAATTATTTGTGATCCTATTGGTCCAGTAATTTAAAACGCGATATGGAGAGATATCCCAATATCTAGCTCACTTGTTACGCGTAACTAGACCCAGTTGAATGATAGGTCGCATATTCAAACACATAGACAAGTATCGTGTGATAAACATAATTAAACCTTCAACGATAAATTAAGAAATCGATTTTAAAACAAACCAAACATTAAATCTTCATTAAGATGGCTAATACCCTAGGGTATTAGTTCATAACCATTGTAATTATACAAGCGTGATCAAATAACCAAGGTAAACTAAACATTTTACCGAACAATACCAAAAATTAAATGATTACGAGAGTATAGGAATTACATGGTGTCTTCAATGGAATCGTGATCGATGCTTGACCTTTGGTTGCTCTTCTTTTCTTCAAAAAATCATCTTTTATGTGTATGGTAAGAAGAATATGATTTTGCACACTGAAAACTCATTTTTGATTCTTCTATTTATAGTGTCTGAAAAAGTCTGGATACGCCGTATTGGGCTAGGCCAATATGGCGTATCGGGGTGTTTCCCTTAGAGTACGCGCAAAGTTATAATCAATCTGATATATCTTCCCAAAATATATTTATTCACCAAATCTCTAAATAGTTATACAGCTAGATACGGCGTATAGGTAAACGTGGATACGCCGTATTGAGAAGTGGTAATACGCGTTTTCTTATGAAGAGTTGGCGCTGATACATCGTATCTCTTTTTGTGGATACGGCGTATTGGTCAGAATTATGCAATCTTCAAATATCATCATTTTAGCTCTAGAATATGCACCTTTTAGCACGTCTTCACAAATCACTCATTAATTACTACAAATAACACTTTTAAGCGATTAAGTACAAATTCTTGCAATAATTAAATAAAAGTAGGTAACTTATTCGAGATAAATGATGGTATAAATGTGACGTTATTTGATGTCATCAAAGGTCCAGTTTTGTCTTTCGACAACACCATTCTATTGTGGAGTACGCGCCACAGATGTTCATGAGAGATACCGACATCTTCATTATAGCTACACAGAGTTTGATTGACAAATTTTGTTCCATTATCTGTGCGAATATTCCTGACAGTTACATTAAGGCGAACTTGTATCATTTTCAAGAATTTTATGATGAACTCAGGTGCTTCATCTTTCAATCTTAAGAACTTAACCCATGTAAACCGAGAATAATCATCAACGATTACTAGAATATATGTCTTCTAATTAATTTCAACACGGATTGGCCCACAAAGATCCATATGCAGAAGATAAAGTGTTTCTTGGTTGGTGTCTTTAGATTTTGGTTTATGAGATTATTTCTTTCTTTTTTCCAATGTACATGCAAAACACAAGTGATATTTTTCAAATTTTAGTTTAGGGAGACCTCTAACGAGACCTTGTTTAGCCAATTGATTAATGGTGCCAAAGTTCAAGTGGGATAAACGTCGGTGCCATAACCAAGACTTAGTCTTAGAAGCCTTTGACAAGAGGCAAATTGGAAAAGACTTAATCATATCGCCAATGGACAATGTATACAAATTAGTTCCCCGAGATCCTGTGAGTAGGTCAACACCTTCAAGATTGCGAACAAAACATGTGTGTTTACGAAAAGCTACTTCAAGATCCAAGTCACAGAATTGACCAACAGAGAAAAGATTGTGTCCGGGTCCCTCGATGTAGTAAACCCTAGAAATGGTAACATTCCTAATCTGATAGTCACTGTAACCCATTATCTTAGCAATCTGATTATTACCAAACTTAACGGTACTAAGAAATTTATTGACGAAATTGGTGAGCTAAGAGTAGTTTCTAGTCATATGCTTGGAGCATTCAGAGTCCAAACACCACAGAACAATTCAGACAACCTAAAATCAATAAGAGAAGAAGATGGAACATTAGAAACAGTAGATTCCCCAGTTTGGGTAGGTTTTGATTGGTTAGAAATCCTTGATTCTATAATCTTTGATTTGTTACTCGAACCTATAGATTTTGGTGCTTTGGGTCTCTTACTGTAAATCTTAATTCCTTGAGTTGGTGTAACAACTAATTTGGTAGTTATTTACTTAAGGGGCACTACTTTAGTAGAGGTGAACCTAGTTAAAGGGCACTTATTTTCGACTATAGTGAAAGTACATCATGTAGGTTTCCATTTATAACCAATTTTAGTATACACTTTACACGTAGGTTTCCATACCTGCTTCTTATTTTTACGCTTAGTAGGTTTAGATTTAGACAACACATTCACATCATGAACATAATCAAGAACACATTTATCATGATTTGCATCAAACAGGCATTCATTACAAATAGCACAAACATATTTAGAATTCATATTTAACACAGATTGCATGACATAAGCATTACATTCAGTTTTGGAAACACGATTCTTTTTATTTTTCCTAGACTTAACACCCCTAGATTGGACTTCTACTTTATTGGTCTTGTTGCTACTTGATGATTACGAGATCCTATTGTTCTTTTTATTGCATGTAGGCTTTGATCCGCTAGCACCAGTAGACTCAATTACTCCTATAGAAAGCAACAAAAGTTGGTTAGAGTCTTTTGGTTTATGGGAATTAACCTATTTCCGAGTGTTGCTTCAGGATGTGACAGGGTCAGCAAATCTACCTTTCTTATCCTTGTTCTTTGGTGTAAGAGCTACTAATTTCTCACTAGGTCATGTTAGGCAAGGGCATGTATCTCTAATATAGACTAACACTTCTTGAATTCTTTAAACATACTTACAGGCCAAGTCTAAGTTACTATCTAGAGGGCTTAATGCTCTAGCACGTTCGACTATTTCTCAAAGAATGTCCGCATGTTCCCTAGAGTGCTTAATATATTCTAGATCCTTGTTTTCAAGACTTTGGAGCTAATGGTTCTAAATTAAGCTTGAACATTCCTGGAACAATAGTAGTGGCATAAGGTTTTAAAACAGTAGTGTCAATCACATTCTTTCCTTTAACATTACTTAATTCATTTTTTAATGCTGCATTAGCAAAAACCTTTTCATGAATTTGAGTTTTCAAATCTGCATTTCCACCAACTTAGAATTTAGATTAACAATTAAAGAATCACATTGTTCTTTTGCATGAACATGTGACAGTTTAATTGAATTGTAAAGTTCTTTGTAAGTCTTTTTTAAATGCTCTTTTTCTTTGTGTAACTTCTCATTTTTAGACAATAATTTTGCCACACTATACTCCAATTCAATGTTTATTATTTCAATCTCATCAATGTCCTTTTTCACTTTAGCGGGATTCGCATTTTCTCTCAGTGAATGAATTTTTTTCTTTAGTTTGTTGATGACAGTGTCCTTTGTTTGTAGCTGAGCTTTCAAATCATTTTGTTCAAAATATTCTTGAATTTTAGGATGATTTTGATTATCACTTAATTTGTCTTTTTGAAAATTTTCTTTATTTAGTTGCTTGGCAACTTCAAGAGAAATGCAATGTTGTTCGAGGTTGGAAAACCATTTCGAAAGTTCAATATAGACATCATTCTTTTTGACAAGTTCAGCTTAAAGTTCCAGAAACTTATTACATGTATCCACAGAATCCTCGTTCTTTTTCTCAGAATCACAAATGATAACAAAAGAATTCAACACAATATTCATAATTTCTTGAGATATGATTTTATCCAAGAGTCGATCGTTTTCAATCAAAAATTGTTTTTGTTAAATTTTGCAACATTTCTTGTCTATCGAGCATTGTTCCACAGCTGCTTCCATTTGGGTAAAAGCAGTTTGTACTTTAGTTATTTCTTCATGAAGACCTTTATCAAACTCTTTAAAAAATTCTTTTAACAAGTTTAACCATGGAATTATTTCGGTTAGAAAAACCCTTCAGTGATAGCATCAGGTGTGGTTCTTACTTTTACCACTTTGTCAAAACTAGCAAGATGAAATCTAAGTTTTTAAGACTTTTGTTTACCAAACTTACTTTTGGAAGTTCACTGGGTATCTCAATTTTGACAAGTGTATTTGAAGTACGTAGGTTCTTCAGAGTTCTTGTCAGAACTTTGTAACCACAATTTTGCTCTGCAGATAGTTCTTGTTGTGGGACAAAACGTTTTCTAAAATCTTCAGCTAATTTATTTAACTCAGAATAATTAATTGGAGTAATATTAATTTTCTCTTTCTTCATTATTGGATCATTTTGTTTTTCAACCATTTTTGATCGACTCTCTTCAGCTAAAATCAAAGTCTCTTCATCATCAACCACAGAAAGAACATCATGTGTTTTAGATAGCACTTTACCATCATATAAGATTGGCTTAATCCGCTGAGCTCATTTTAGATAAAAGGGATTTTGATATCCAAGAGCTTGTTTATGTGTGTTATCATAAAAAAACTTGTGGCTTTGTTAACATGTGCATAGCTTGCGTAGATTGATACAACTTACAGCCAATGTTTTCTAATTCTTAATTTTTGTTTCCCAAAATAATCTCTTTGTCAATAGATTTAGATTCTCTTTCTTTAAATTCCGTTTTAAAACCATTAAGGGTTGTTAATAAGGATTCATTTTCTTTGACATGTTTAGAAAGAGCATGTTTAAGTGTATTAATCTCCGTTTCAAATGCATCAAACTTTGTATTCTTCATTCGAATCATGTCTTCCATTTATGAATCAATAAACTTTTCACGACCACTTAAATCAACATTAAATCTGTGTTCAAGAATTTTGACTCGTTCCTTATATCTTTCAAGCTCAGCAGTTAAGGATTCATTAACAATCTTACTTTCATTATTAGCCTTATCCCAATTAGTTGCATGATTAGACATTTGTTCAAACATGGATAATATCATGGAATTTTGTTGTTCAGAAGTATTAGTATTTTGAACAATCGCCTGTTGCTTTTTTTTAGATATTGAGAGTAAGGAATGATATTACTATCACTTGTTATCTTATTATCTGGATAATCGACAATAGGTGTTTATTCAGAATACTGCAATTCCTGCACACTTTGATTCATCATATCATTTTGAAAAGTGTCAGAATATGGTACCTCAGAAAGAACATCTAAATCACAACTTGAGAGATTAGCCATAAGAATCGCTTTGGCAGAAGAGATATCACCACAGTCAGAATCATAAACATCTAAATCATCACTTTAAAAAGTTGCATTGTGTGTGATTGTCTGAGCAACTTCACCATCTGCAACTCTAAGATCTGCGAGAAATGCTAACTACTCCTCATCTAATTCTTTACCCTTAGCCTATGCTTGAACAAGCAATACCTTTCCTTAAACCATGCTACATCCCTTCTTCTCTTTGGCTGAGTACACTGTCTAGCCATATGCCCTTCACCTTGACAATTATAGCACTTAACAACCTTTGCTTGACTTGATGTATTTCCCCTTAAACCTAAAGCATTCCCTTGTAAACTTGAACAGACAACATTCGGACCTTGTCTTCCTTAAACTTGTTGAACAGTGACTCTTCCATCTTGAACAGTGGCTTGATTCCTCAGATTGGAAGAAGATCTGAGTTTATTGTTGGTTGAGGGATAACGTGGTGTAAACACAGCTGACAAAAATGCTATGCTTTGTTCATATAAGCAATTAGGTCATCACCAGGAAGGAATGTTAGAACAGCAAGACCTGAGTCTATTTGGGGAAACTCAGCTTGAGGTGGTTGTGGTATTGTCAAAGGTGGATATGCATGTTGAGGAACAGAAGGTTGAGTGTGGCTAAGGTTAGTTGGATAAGTAGTTGGGTATTGTTGTGGATGATGAGGTGCTCCATAAGGATTTGACTATGGTGGAGGAGAGTACACATGTTGAATAGGAGGTGAAAGTTGTTGTTGATAATGAGGAGTTGTGTACTGAGAATGATAGTTGTTGAAGTGAGACGGTTGTGGATGATAGTTGGCGACTAAGGCAAGTGGGTCTGTAAATCTTTTACGCATTAAGCGAGCTTCATTAGCGTGTGCCTCATGTTGTTCAAGATAAGCATAAACTTGATCATAGTTCGACGTATGCAAATCTCTTGCCAACTTAACATCAATCACAAATTTACCCCATTCTGGTGGAAGGCTGTTGAGAAACTTAGTATTCACTTGAACTGGTTGCATTGTCATTTGAATGATGTTTATGTCATTGATAAGTTGAGCAAACCGCAAGTAATACTGATACAGTGTTTCACCTTTCACATGAGAGAACTTATCAAACTTGTCATACAGTTTACACTTACGTTCTTGCCTTGATAATGATGTGCCTTGCATAAGAAGCTTAACTTTGTCCCATGTCTTTGGCAATTTGGTGATGATTGACTAGAGCGTAGACATCCAGTGGAAGACCTTGAAGAACAATGTTGGTAGCCTTGAGATCACAATCAGCCTGAAGCTTTTCTTTGTCGGATAATTCTTTATAAGTCTTGAGCCTAACAGTGCCATCCTCTTGTTCAGCAGTAGGCCAGACAAGTGGTTCATTTTCAACTGAGTTAAGTATTATCCGTCCATGATCCTTACCTTGAATGTAGAGTTCCATACGACTTTTCCAAGACTCATACTGTGGTTTGTCAAGCATAGGAGGACGGTTGTTAGCACCGGCAACAATCATAAATTCAGCTAAGGTAGACATCTTGAAGTGATTATAGTAAGATAAAAACTTGATCGAACATTGATAAAGGAGTATTGTGTTAAAGAGTTATTGTTGAAGGTGATTCAGATTATTATTCCACAGGATTTTACAAGTCTTAACTAAAAGCGAGAAAATACCAAGTTATTTCGCGGGATTTTACAAAGTAAGACAAACCGTAGAAAAAATAAAATCTTTTGTTGATTAGTGTAATATTTCGCACGGATTATGACAGTGTAATGTTTCACACGGTTTATGTAAATTGGATAGAGTTTTGTTTTGCTCAATGACGTATTTCGCACGGTTTATTACACAACCTGTTTCGTACACTTGTCACACTACATAAATCGCACACGTGTTCCCAAACATATTTCGCACAACCTGGAAAAGTTTGAGCAGAGTTTTGTTTCGCAAGAACACGTATTTCGCAAGAAATCAACACCTGTAATAAATCGCATGATCTACTTATTTCGCACGCTTACATAAATCGCACAACCTGCATAAATCGCACAAAACGTATTTCTCACCCTTCAACCTGGCTTATTTCGTACGCTTCAAACGAACGCAAAAATATGTAAAAATCACCTAAAACACCTTTTTGATGTTTTACCTTGATTTTTCTTATACAACTACGTATCTTAGGCCTAGATCTTGTTTAAAATATAAACTTTAAGGCTTTTAAACACAAAAAGTCTTGGTTTGATTTGTGCGAGACGTACGGCCCAAATACCACAAAAACACGATCAAAACAAGATAAAAATGCACATAACCCCATAGAGAGTGATGCCAATTGTAGGATATCAAACATACAATCTAAGATAAGTAAGTAAGAAGGAAATTCTAGAGAGAGAAAGAGTGGTTGGAACACTTAGAGAGAGAAAGAAAGAAACTTGTATTATGAATAATGAACCAACCCCTTCCCATGGCATGGAAAAGGGTATTTATACCCTTACATTGGTCGGTCAACATAAGGGTTATTCTTATGTTGACTCGGTTAGCTTAGCTAGTTTCCAAATATTATACTACGAGCTACTTAACAATATATTGGAAGTGACCAAGACTTTTTCGTATTCCTAACATATCTCCTAAGACTCCAACGGAGATTCATCAATTTTTAGGTCTTACCAGTTACTATCGAAGATTTGTTGAAGGTTTCTCAAAGATTTGCAAGCCAATAACCAAACTAACTCAGAAGAGTGTAAAGGGAATGAGGAGATAAGGAAGAAGCGGCATTTCAATTATTGAAGCAGAAATTATGTAGCCCACCAATTTTGGCCTTGCTAGAAGGAGTCAAGAACTTTGTGGTTTATTGCGATGCTTCACATAAAGGTTTAGGTGTTGTATTGATTTTGAATGAGAATGTGATTGCTTATGCATCACGTCAACTCAAAATTCACGAGAAGAACTAGACGACTCATGATTTGGAGTTAGGAGCTTTAGTGTTTGCTCTAAAGATTTAGAGGCACTACTTATATGGAACGAAGTGTACCGTGTTCACCAATCATAAAATCTTACAATATATCCTTGATCAAAAGGAGTTGAACATGAGATAACGACGTTGGTTGGAGTAGCTTAGTGATTACGATTGTGAAATTCATTATCACCCGGGAAAGGCGAATGTAGTGGCAGATGCTTTGAGCTGAAAAGAACGGATTAAGCCATTACGAGTTTGAGCTGTAGTTATGACTATTGGTTTGAATCTTTCCGTGCAAATTTTAAATGCTCAAGCTGAGGCGAGGAAGGCTTAAAATATCAAAACTGAAGACTTAGGGGGTATGATCAAGAAACTTGAACCCCGTTCTGATGGAACGTTATGTTTGGAGAATAGAATTTGGTTACCATGCTTTATTGACTTAAGAGCTTTGATTATGCATGAGTCGCATAAGTCAAAGTATTCAATCCATCCAGGTTCTAACAAGATGTATCATGACTTGAAGAAATAGTATTGGTGGCCCAACATGTAAGCGGATATTGCCACCTACGTTAGCAAGTGTTTGACATGCTCAAAGGTCAAAGCTGAATACCAAAAACCATCTGGTTTGTTGGTACAACCTGAGATACCTCAATGGAAATGGGAGAACATCACCATAGATTTTATCACGAAGCTACCTAAGATGTCAAGTGGTTACGATACCATTTGGGTGATTGTTGATAGTCTTACCAAGTCTTTGCCAATGAAAGAAATTAATACAATGGAGAGATTGACAAGACTTTACTTGAAAGAAGTGGTCTCAAGGCATGGAGTGTCGGTCTCTGTCATTTCTGACAGTGATAGCATATTTACACTGCGTTTCTGGCAGTCGCTCCAGAAGGCTTTGGGTACTCGTTTAGATATGAGTATTGATTACCATCCGCAGACCGATGGACAAAGCGAGAGAACAATTCAAACTCTTGAAGACATGTTGCGCGCCTGCGTAATAGATTTTGGAAATGGTTGGGATAAGCATTTACCGCTAGTAGAGTTCTCAAACAACAACAGTTATCATACTAGCATCAAGGCTGCACCCTTTGAAGCACTCTATGGTCGCAAGTGTCGATCACCTGTTTGCTGGGCCGAGGTCGGAGATGTTCAGCTCACTAGCCCAGAAATCGTTCATGAAACTACCGAGAAGATCATACAAATTAAAAGCAAAATTCAAGCCATGCATGATCATCAGAAGATTTACGTCAATGTGAGGCGTAAGCCTTTAGAATTTCAAGTGGGAGACAAGGTTATGCTGAAAGTTTCACCTTGGAAAGGGGTTATCCGTTTTAGCAAATGGGAGAAGTTGAACCCGAGGTATATTGGACCTTTTAAGGTATTGGCAAAAGTGGGAACCATTGCTTATAGACTCAAACTTCCTAAACAATTAAGCAGGGTTCATAGCACATTTCACGTGTCTAATTTGAAGAAGTGTTTGTCCGATGAATCGCTCTTAATTCCGTTGGATGAGATCCACATTGATGACAAGTTGCATTTCCTTGAAGAACCCATGGAAATTATGGACCGAGAGGTCAAACGGTTGAAGCAAAGCCGCATTCTTATTGTCAAAATTTGATGGAACTCTAGGAGAGGTTCAGAGTTTACGTGGGAACGCGAGGATCAATTTCAGAAGAAGTATCTGCACCTTTTCACCGACCCCGCACCCTCGTCAAATGCCACGACTTGAGCTTTGGGGACAAAGCTCTTTTAACGGAGGAAGACTGTGACAATCCACAATTTCAGGTCATTTTACGTCAATAAACTCAAAACTATTTACTTGGAACCTTTACGTGTTTACTTTTAATTATAACCGTTAAGTTAAATCGCGTAAACTGAAAATCAACAATTGACGTAAACCGGCATTAAAAAAATAAAGTTTACGTCAAATAAGTGTTATATAATTATTATGTAGATAATTTATAACTTTTCATATTTTATTTTTATACGTTACGTAAAACGCTTACGTTTCACGTTATGAGCTTTCATGCATGCATGTAAACCATACCACCTTTTCCAATAACCACAATACTTATACCTTATCAAAATTTATTATTTCCCTCCCCCAATACACCACTTGGCCGGTCGGTAATGGTATATACAAGATAAGTATATAACTTACTATTTATGCAATATATCAAGACTTTAATATATAGCACATGCAAAATATCAAACCAACTACCTAATCTCTTACACTAGCCTTACAACAAGCAACATTTCCATACTTTCTTACAAAACCCACGCCCCACCCCATGGTTCTTTGAGTGATTTGGTAAAACTTGTCATAAGATATTTTTTAGATATAATTCACTAGCTTCTTCACTCTCATTTATCACTTGCAAAAACAAAACCAATCTCTTTTTCTCCCTAGCTTATGTGACCGGCCAAAAAAATAGAACAAGCAAGAATATAGTCTTTGATTTTTAGCAAGTATTTTCCAAGGAGTTTCAAGGGTATAATTAGTTATCAAACAAATTGGGGTTTGATTTAGGTGCTAGATTAGTTGTTCTTGCCATTTCATTATCACCAAGGCTCATACATTTTTCTCCATACTTTCATTATTGTTATTTTCATATGAACATCTTGATTATAAAGTTGTATCACCAACTAGTAATTTTTTATAAAGGTTTACAATGAAATCAAGAACAATATTTACATATATAATTATTTGCAAGAGATGTAAAATAAATTATATACATGAAGGAACATCTAGAAATATTTATTTTGGTATGAAATAAGTACATGTTAATTTATTTAACATGTTAAATTAATTGTTCATAATCTAGCTTATTTAGTTTTATAAGTTATTTCATATTTTTATTCATTATGTTGTAAAGAGTTGGATATGATTAGGTTAGTTTGGATGTTGTTGATTGTGAAGGAGGTTAAGGTGATTAGGTTAGAAGGTTTGTTGTGTAAAAATGAGGTTAAATTATAGATTTTGGAAGGTATATAAAACCCCCCTTAGCTTTAACAGTAGAGATAGGAAAATCTTGACAAGTTAAAACATTAAAAATATGTTAGTACACTTTAATACTATTTCGGGCATATAAAGAACTCAAAAAAACAAACATATAACGAAGGAGATATGGTCAAAACAAGATTAGTAATAATACCGGCAAAAACAGGTTTTCTTAACAAGTCTGGCAGATTCAGTTTTCGTGATTTTGACCCCTTTCGGGTCCGAACCGGCTAAAGTATAAAACTAAAACTTGCTCGGAATGATTTTTTAGTTAATTTAGCGTGAGTTTTCGAATCCCGAAAGTGTAAAACGGAGGAGTTATCCTCCATCAAACTTGGACTATTTTTGGAAAATGTCATAAAATTTCCTGCACACTTTTTACTTAATCAAGTTGCTGTTAGGAATTGTTTTTAGTGATTTCGTGTGTGTTTAGGTTCGTTTGGACTATAAAAATGTTAGAAAATAATATAGTATCATTTGTATAATATTTATACGCGTTTTAAACTTTATAAATATTATTTTATAAACTAGTTACATTATAAATAAGTTGACGTTGTAAAAATAATAAAAATAGTAAATCAAGCGAACTAGACTATAATTAATTTTCGAACAATTAAATAATGTTTCAAAAGCCTATACATGGAAATTAAATGATGAACTTAACGTAAATATTATTTTGACTAATAAACTAAAACTAAGGCTATTAGGTGGTGATATAACGATATAAAATGCATCGTTTTAATTTATTTCGATTGCATTATTTTAAATCGACCTATAATTAAATAGGTTGCATACCGGTCTTTTGCGATGACATTCCTTGTTGATTTCCCAAAATCAATTCCATCACTTAAGGTAAGTTTATAGCCCCACTTTACTTGATTATCACTATTTTATAAATCTCGGGGTGAGATACATGACTTGTTTTACATTTGGACGCAAGTACTCTTTTAAACGATTACGAATTTGCCTAAGTTGCGATAACCCATTATGCTCACTATCATGAACTGTTAATTACTTTGTGTAAGCGCGCGTGTTATAAATAGCTGTATTTGGGATTGACATCCCCGTTCGGGTAAGTAACGCTTACTAGTTTCGAAGGACCGAACTAACGAACGTATACTATATCACTCTTTAGATGTTGTGGCTTGAACATCTATACGGGCACATAAATTGCATGAATTTGCACACATACATTGTTGTAGCTTCAGTGTCATGAGCTTAGTGAAATCGTAATTACATTTTATGATATTGTATGTGTTACATATATCATACACTTTGAAATCTTGCAGTCCAACTTTTATACTTACATAAACCTATGAACTCACCAACTTTATGTTGACACTTTTAAGCATGTATTTCTCAGGTCAGTAATTGCATGCTACATGGATAGCGTTTTGGAGCATCATATTTGAGTCGTATTTTGTGGTCTCATCTCACAGAAGATTTATTGGATTACTTTTAAACATTTGGTTATGTATTAAAATCTTTACCTTTTCATATTAGTGAACTCTTGAAACATGGTGCTTTTGTTAAACATTGAAATGAAATCAAACGTTATCTTTCAAATGACTCATATAAAGGTCGCTCTTTATCTATCTTGTGCGTGTGTATTACGAAGTAACGCCCCCGGTCACTATTTCACTGCCACATATTTTAGGGGTGTTACACACGCAAACTACTCTACCCGCAGCCCAACCTACTACCACCGACATTGTTTCCCCACCCAGGGCCCAACCTGCTGCCCATTACTCCCCAAGGCGAACTCATACTATGGTCATACATGCCCAAGTCAGCACGGTTAAGAACCTAATTAAAAACAGTACTTGGATTCTTGTTCCGCGACCACCTAATGTTAATTGGTCGGATCTATGTGGTTGTTTCAACATAAATATCACACTGATGGTTCTTTGAATATGTATAAGGCTCGTTTGGTGGCTAACGGATGTAGCCAACAGTTAGGTATTAATTGTGGTGATACATCTAGCTCAGTTGTTAAACCGACTAGCATTCTTAATATTCTAAGTCTCGCTTTGTCTTGAAACTGGCCTATTCATCTGCTTGATGTTAAGAATGCATTTCTTAACGATGACCTTTTTGAGAAAATGTATATGTGTCCACCACCAGGTTTTGCGGATACTTGGTTTCTCTATCGTGTGTGTCAAGTGTGTCATTATAGAGATCTTTATACGGATTAAAACAAGAACCTCTTGCTTGGTTTAAACGATATGCAGGTTATGCTCTCAAGGTTGGTTTCTAGTCGAGTCGTTGTTACTCGTTATTGTTCATATATCGTCATGGTTTTGAGGTTGCATATTTATTTATGTTGATGATATCGTATTGACGACATCATCTGCAGATTTACTTCAGCGTATTATCTCCTCTATTCATAAGGAGCTTGATTGATTTAGGGGCACTTAATTACTTCTTGGGAATTTTTGTTACTCGTGACTCTGAAGGAAGGTTTCTCCCTTAGAAGAAAATAAGTTTTAAAGCTTTTACACAGGGCACATATGACTATTTTTTATCCAAATCGGAAGTCGGTTGACACAAAATCCAAGCTTAGTTCTAATGGGTATCCTATTTATGATCCTACTCTTTGTCGCAGTCTTGTAGGTGGTTCGTAGTATCTCACATTTACTCATCCATATATCTCTTATGAAGTGAAAAAAGTTTGCTTTCATATGCCTGATCCTTAAGAGACTCATTTTGCAGCTCTCAAGAGAGTTCTCTGATATGTTTGTGACATGTTAGACTTTAGGCTCTAACTTTATTCCTCCGCTGCATGTCTTTTGTTTCCTATTTCGATGCTGATTGGGATGGTTTCCCTACTACTAGGCAGTCTACATCTGGATACTGTGTTTTCTTGGGGGATAATCACATCCAAATGTTAACATACTCTCTCTAGATCGAGCACGAGCACGATCAAAGTACCGCTGAAAAGATCAAAGTACCGCTGAAAAGATCAAAGTACCGCTGCTGTTTGTGAAAGTACCGCTAGTGTTATCCGATATCTTAGAACGTACTGCTTGCTTTATCAGATATCGGGTAATACATGAATTTTGGTTTTTGGATGGATTTGGATCTCGAATGCTTCGTTTAAGGGGAAGTTAACGGATTGATTTTTAAATGTTCTTAAACATTTAAAAGGCTCGTTTTTGGAGATTATTTGAAGAGGTGATTACGAAGATGATTGATTATCACTTATTTGATATTGTAGTTGAGTTTCACAGATGCGTGTTCTTATCATACCTTTTAGCAGGAGGTAACTTGTTCGTGCTTAAATGGTGTGACGAAGACTTGTCAAAATCTAGCAAAGGTGTGTGATCTAACTTATGGTGCTTAATGCTCACATTTGCTATCACTTTAAGGAGTTACGTTGTAGTGCTCAGTGTCTCATATAGTTGAGGATTTTGTCAAGAGATTGCGATCTACTTATATTTTGGTCTTGGTATGAGTTCGACGTCACGTGGATAGTGCAAGACATAAGACACAAGTTTGGGAGATTCTACTTCTTCATCAAATTCGTTATATTCGATTTTCTTCATCAGTGATCACTACATAGAGCCTACAGAGTTCGAGATTCAAGAGATGGTAAACATATGGGTTTCAGGGGAAGCTTATTGATTAAATGTTTAACCATCTACATGCACCACTTGAGGGGAAGTGTTTACAAGTTGCTTATCTACTGAAGACCCCTATTGGATGATTACAAAAAGGGGAAGAAGATTATAGAGATATGATTTGCAGCTTATCATATATGGTGGCATGATACAAAGGATATCTGATTAAGGGGAAGCTTGGAAGTTTTGTTTCATTCAGGGAGATGATTACATCTCAACTTCAGGGGAAGCTTTGGCTTTATGATGAAGTTCGTACACGACTTTGTTTGTTTTGTCATCATCAAATAGGGGAAGATTGTTGGGATTCTAAATTTGATGAGACAAAATAAATAAAAGAATGAAACAAAAGGATCAGAATCGTCATTAAAGAATTCTTCAAGCTGGTGGAGAATTATGAAGATTTGGTCAAAGATGTTAAAGATAATGATTAGGAAACATATTAATGTGATTTAAATAGTTTCCTTATCTATTGATTAGCTTCCTTTATAAGCCTTATATCCCTCTGTATAAAGGGTATTAGGTGTGTAGTTTTAAGAAATCCAGAAAAGTATGTGTACATAAAGTGCACAAGATGTAGACGTCTAGAAAAGGTGTGTGTGTGTCTAGGCATGTGAATGCCTAGATGGTTTGGTTGGTTTAGCCTCACGGATCTTTGATCCCTGTTAGTTTGTAGATAACCGTTCTACAGTTGATCGTGTAGAATTGGGGCTAATAGTAAAAGATAATGAATGAAAAACCTTGTTATAATATCAATGTTCTTATGCTATTTCTGCTATTCATATACTTTATGTTCATTGTTATCATTATCCTAGATAAGGTCTAAACAACCTGAGCTTACAACGATCTAAGGAGTTATTTAAACTCCACAATAAATATTACAGGTTTATTGATTTGCAGCTTATTATGTGTGGTGGCATGGCAAGGTTACAAAGGAAATTTGAATTAAGGGGAAGATTTTGTTTCATTCAGGGAGATGATTACATCTCAACTTCAGGGGAAGCTTTGGCTTTATGATGAAGTTCGTACACGACTTTGTTTGTTTTGTCATCATCAAATAGGGGAAAATTGTTGGGATTCTAAATTTGATGAATCCAAAATAACAATGGTAGAAACTTTGTTTGTATATCAAAGTGTGTGCGGAATCTACACTTCAATACTCTAGAAGTATATATCAATGAAACAGTAATTATGAACACAAGATACAACCAAACGCTTCAATA
>BQNB010069914.1:0-33322 GCA_026074375.1 Tanacetum coccineum
AGCTTAACATGAAGCGACGTTGTTGGCTAGAGTTGTTAAGTGATTACGATTGCAACATTCGTTATCACTCGGGGAAGGTAAACGTAGTGGCCGATGCGTTGAGCCATAAGGAACGGATTGAGCCATTGCGGGTTCGAGCCTTAGTTATGACAAATCTTCCCAAACAAATATTAGAAGCTCAGATCGAAGCCCAGAAACCAGAGAACCTCGTGAATGAAGACGTAGGCGGTATAATCCAAAGGGATATACCCAAGGAAAGATTGGAACCATGTGCCGATGGAACATTATGTTTACACGGCAGGAGTTGGTTACCTTGCTATGGAGACTTAAGATCCGTGATTATGCACGAATCCCACAAGTCGAAATATTCTATCCATCCCAGTTCCGAAAAGATGTACCAAGATGTGAAGAAACTATACCGGTGGCCAAACATGAAGGCAGACATCGCCACCTATGTTAGCAAGTGCCTGACATGTGCAAGGGTCAAGGCCGAACATCAAAGGCCATCGGGATTGCTAGTACAACCTGAGATACCCGAATGGAAGTGGGATAATATCATGATGGATTTTATCACCAAGCTTCCTAAGTCGTCGCAAGGTTTTGACACCATCTGGGTGATTGTGGACCGACTTACCAAATCTGCTAATTTCTTGCCAATAAGAGAAAATGATCCATTAGAAAAATTGGCAAGGTTGTACTTGAATAGGATAGTGGCAAGACACGGGATACCTGCCTCGATTATCTGGGATCGTGATGGAAGATTTACTTCAAATTTCTGGAGATTATTTCAGAAAGCTTTGGGTACAGATATTAGTATGAGCACTGCGTATCATCCAGAAACTAATGGCCAGAGCGAGAGAACCATTCAAACTCTCGAAGACATGCTACGTGCTTGCGTGATCGATTTTGGCAAAGGCTGGGTTAAACATTTGCCATTGGCCAAGTTTTCATACAACAACAGTTATCACGTTAGCATAAAGGCCGCCCATTATGAGGCACTGTATGGTCAAAAATATCGATCACCGGTGTGCTGGGCCGAGGTTGGGGAAGCCCAACTGACTGGTCTGGAATTAATCTAAGAAACAACGGAAAAGATCGTCCTGATCAAGCAAATGATGCAAGCTGATCAGGATCGACAAAAGAGCTATGCCGATCGAAAGCAAAAGCCGATGGAGTTCGAGGTTAGGGACAGGGTTATGCTCAAGGTCTCACCTTGGAAAGGGGTCGTACGGTTCGGTAAGCGGGGCAAGATGAACCCGAGATATGTTGGACCTTTCTGGGTGTTAGCCAAAGTTGGGAAAGTTGCCTACAGGTCGGAACTTCCTCAAGAGTTGAGCAGAGTTCACCATACTTTCCATGTGTCTAATCTGAGGAAATGTTATGCTGACAAACCTTTAGTCATGCCATTAGAAGGAATTCATGTTGACGATAAGCTCCAGTTTGTGGAAGAGCCCGTTGAAATCATGGAACGAGAGATCAAACGATTGAAGCGAAGCCGGATACCATTGGTTAAGGTTCGCTGGAACTCTAGGCGGGGCCCTGAGTTCACCTGGGAACGTGAAGATTCGTTCAAACAAAAATACCCACAACTCTTCACAAACCGGACTTCGTCATCCACTACGAGGTCTTAAGGTTTGAGGACAAAGCTCTTTTAACGGATGAAGACTGTAACATTTCTCAATTTTAGGTCATTTTACGACTCCTATTAAATTGTCACTATTCATTTTGATCCGATACGCGTTTACTTTTAATTTTGCTTTAGAGCTAAATCGCGTAGACTAGAAATAACCATTTAATGTAAACGGCCATCAAATAAATTAAGGTCCACATCCACCAAGTAATAAATAATTATTAAGAAGATAATTATTAACTTTGCGTGTTTTATTTTTATTGGTCACGTAAAAGGGTTACGTTTCGCAATAAAATACATTTGGACATACCCCGGAAATACCTAGACTTACCTAGACTCAAACCAATACCCACTTTGAAACCTTAAACACAAAAATTAAATCAATTTTGTATATGTGACCCACTAAGGGCCGGTTACACACACAAACACACCTAGAAAATCTCCTAGTGATCCTCACAAGTACTTGTACATCCTAGTTCTCATTAATACTTGTCCTAATTGTCTCCACTAACCCATTACACATTGGATAATAACCAATGAACCCTCCCTTGCCCCTTTAGGTCACGGCAACATGCATGTATTAGTACAAATCCTTAAGATTTCTAGTATCTAACCAAATCTTGTACAAATATACTCTAATTAAGACATGTACTTGAGTGGTTTAACAAAACAAGGTGTAGTTAACTAGAAACTTCAAAAACCACCTCCTAAGGCACGATTTTGGTTCGGTTTGGGTTGTTTGTGAAACTAGGAGAGTTAACTAGCTCTTTGGCTATAAATATACACTCACACTTAACACTTAACACTCTTACAACTCACACTCACTCAAACCATAATCATATATACTCTCTTCCCTTAGTTCGAGTTTCAAACCGCAAACAAACACCTCCCTTGATCTCATTCGAACCCACAAACATTCCTAGTTGTCATACAAGTTTATAAAGGAGTTTACACGAGCTAGGGTTGGGCATTTACAAAGTATTGAAGCTTGGGATTTGGTTATTGATCGCGTTTTACACACGTGGATTGCCACATTACTCGCATACCCTTAAACAAGGCGCTAGGACCTTTGTAAGTCACATTCAAACTCATGACAATCGTATTATGCGTATTCTTTTCGTAATGACTAGCTTATGGGTCAAATGTATGTATGTATAGCACACTAGCTTGAGAACACGCATGATAAATGAATTAAGGACGCATGATGCGTATTATGAATACACTTAACAACTGGTGTGGTGGTAAAACTATAAAGGAAACGAGTAACGTGTTTAGTAACAAATAAGGTTTTGAAAACCATCCGTTATGAGAAAAACCATACGTAAACTCTTAAGGAAAAACACGACACAATGGCTTTGGAAGGTATACACGACTTAAACAAATGTTTGCATGGGTAACACGACTAGTGTATAGGGGCTAACAAACGAAATATAATTGCTAAGACTATTTTCGAATCCTATATATGGTTAGAGAAACCAATGGACCTCTCACGATCCAACATGCCACGTTCGGGCCCAACCGGCCCAACGACCTATTAGTGAAGGCTCTCAACTTATAATTAAGCTCCCATGAGCTTATCGAGGGCTTATATGAAACATGAACCCGTAGGAAAGAATCAAATGTTTAAGAAAACTTACGGGCCACAAGCGGGCCCAATAAGGCCGAACAAGCCCAACAGGCCCAACAGTAGGACCCACGAAGTGGTAATAAGCTCTACGAGCTTATTAAGGTGACCTACGAGCTTATTGAAACTTATATAGGCCCTTATACCCTTTAAAAACCAAACGAACCTTAATGGACCTTGGTACTAATTTTCAGTAAATGGTTGTTGGGCCAACGAGCCCAATAAGCTCAAAATAAGCTCATCCGAGCTTATCAATAAGCCAAACAGCTTAAGCAAACTTAAATAAGCTTAACGAATGCATTTGTACTACCCGGACTAACTATAACATTACCAGTAGTAACCATTATGGTACTACCAGTACTAATGACAATATTATTCTACCAGGAGTAACTAATATGCTACCAGTAGTAATGACTATATCTACCAGTAGTAACCATTATAGTACTACCAGTACTAATGACAATATTATTCTACCAGGAGTAACTAATATGCTACCAGTAGTAATGACTATATCTACCAGTAGTAACTATAAAGACCTAAATTTCATTTTTGTAAACTTAAAGGACTAATTATGTAATTATCAAAACTAAAGGGTTTACAGTGTAAATGTTTATATTTTATAAACCTAGGGACTAAAGTGTAATATCTAGAAGCTTAAGGGTATATTTGTGATCAAAAGTGAAATAATAAAACGCTTAAAGAATCGGTCGAATATTAATATATTCGGACATTAAACGGGTTTAATTTACGACTTAATAAATAAGTATATTTATTAAGAAAGTATATCCGTTTTCCCAAGAGCCATCAAACAATTTCAAATACATTAAACACGTACACCACCACACAAGTGATAACAGTATATATAAACTAGCAAATTTATTGTAGTTTATACATTGAGTCTTTAGCCTAAACTTGTAGACTAAGACTGGCCGTATTTACTTAGGTATTTGACGGTGTGATTCATACTTGGATATCTATTATCAATTTCCAGAGGACTATTCACTCAGGTGAGTTCATAGCCCCATGTTTTACAATTATTTAAATGATTTACATCCTTGGGGTGAGAACATGCTTTGTTTTACAAATTGGACGCAAGTGTACATTTTATACCATGATTACGTGTTTGCCTGAGTTACCATAACCCATTATGTCCATGATCATGAACTGTTAATTGCATAGATGTGATTGGGAATTACATTATGTGGGCGCGAATGTTATGGATAGATCTATTAGGGATTGACAATCCCCGTTCGGGTGACTAGCTATCACCGGGAACGAACGCATACCATGTCGAATTTGGGATGTTGCAGGGTTAGCACATCATTCACGGACACTCGTTGGCAAATATACTTGCATTCACATATGTCGAGCTTCAGTGTCATGAGCTTAGGAAAACGTAATTACTTTTTATGATGTTTGCATTTGTTGCTTAATCATACACTTGGAAATCTTGCGGTCCTACTATTGATTTACATAAACCTATGAATTCACCAACTTTATGTTGACGTTTTAAGCATGTTTTTCAGGTCAATAAGGCACGAGGTGCGATGATACATTGGAAGTCAATAATTAAAGAGTCAACACTTAAGATTTGGGGTCTTATTACATTTTTGGGGAAAATTGTTATAAACCGAAATCTTTATTTATATTGTTGAACAATTTGAAGCCATGGGCTTATGTAACAAATAAGTATTTTGTTAATCCAATGTATATTTTTCAAACGACACGTTTAGTAGTCATTCTCAGATCTTGTGCTATTGATCTATAAATGTAACGCCCTCGGATATTCAAACATTCCGCTGCGTGCTCAGATCTTGTGCTATTGTTTGGAAACACGTCTTACGAACTTTTGTTTGTTTTTACGTATTGAATTTTACTTTATCATTCTTAGTCATGCCATATATTTTAGGTGGTACTTAGAGGTCCTCGCACGTCCGACGATCCATTTACTTCTGATCTTCTTTTGCTTTCGATGAGTTCGTAGCCTCGCTTTTACTTATTTAATTGTTTTATAAAAACCCGCGAGGGAGATTCATTCTAGTTTTGCAAAATTGAACACAAGTGATTTAATTGGTATGCTGACCCGAATACGTGTTTTATTGACATTGAGTAGCTATTAGCAAAGTCCCTAATTTCATGAACCGTTAATTACCCAAGAGGTAAACACTAGTACAATTAATAGATCTATTGGGTTTGACAACCCCGTCCCGGGTATGAATCAATCATTGGACCACCCTGTCAAACAAACATTTTGTATTGAGACATTTAGGTATGAGGCAATAATACCTAGTGCTGGGGCAATTTATATACATATATTTATATGTGGTGTTAAGGTTCGGTGTCATGAGCTCGATGTAAATGCATGATTTAATTGTAGAAATGTAAGGTTTTGGATGACCAGGGGTAAATTAGTCTTTTCATATGGTTTTAAAACTTTTTAAAAAGTGAGCCTATATTTTTGAAAAATAGACTCAAAATGATTTCCGATAGCGAAACCCTTATATTTTTAGCATTTACGGATTAGAAATTAGATGTTGATAAAGTTGAGGTGAATTCAGAAAATGGAAATTTCGTATTGTTTCAAACTTAAAAATGGATTTAAAAACGTTAATAAGCTAGGGTTATAAAAAGAGAAATGAGTACATGTTAAGTACATAATAGGTCAGGCTGTTTGTCATATTTTAGGTAAACAATACTTTGTAAAAACCTTTATGTAATGCCATGCTTGTTTGGAAACACATCTTACGAACTTTTGTTTATTTTTACGTATTGAATTTTACTTTATCATTCTTAGTCACGCCACATATTTTAGGTGGTACTTAGAGGTCCTCGCACGTCCGACGATCCATTTACTTCTGATCTTCTTTTACTTTCGGTGAGTTCGTAGCCTCGCTTTTACTTATTTAATCATTTTATAAAAACCCGCGAGGGAGATACATGCTAGTTTTGCAAAATTAAACACAAGTGATTTAATTGGTATGCTGACCCGAATACGTGTTTTATTGACATTGAGTAGCTATTGGCAAAGTCCCTAATTTCATAAACCGTTAATTACCCAAGAGGTAAACGCTAGTACAATTAATAGATCTATTGGGTTTGACAACCCCGTCCGGGGTATGAATCAATCATTGGACCACCCTATCAAACAGACGTTTTGTATTGAGACATTTAGGTATGAGGCAATAATACCTAGTGCTGGGGCAATTTATATACATATATTTATATGTGGTGTTAAGGTTCGGTGTCATGAGCTCGATGTAATAAATACTTTAACATTGTATGTGTTACAATGTCTCTCGATGAACCATACTTGTGTTCTATGCTTTATTACTTTTATTTTTATAAACTCTATGGATTCACTCAACATTATTGTTGACTTTTAGCATGTTTTATCTCAGGTCCATAGATGTGAATGCTTGCTTGACTAACGAGGAGTCGCGCAAAAGTCTTTTTGGAAGCTTGTTGATGTGTTCCATTTTGTCAAACTTTTATCAAATGTTTTGTGAAACTTATTGTGATGAACTAAAATGATCGTTGGGACCATTTTTTTAACTCTGATTTTACTTTTAATGGAACACTACGTTTAAAACGTCTCATTTAGAGTCATTTTCTATATCCTTGTACCTTGTGACTATTAATTAACACCCATGCTATATGTTCCGCTGCGTTGTAAAAATGGAGGTGTTAAAAATACATTATATTTAAAAATCTTGAGTGACCTCGGCTTCTGATACCAATAGTGGAAACTAGAAGGAGGGTTGAATAGTTTACCGGTTAATTTCGTTTTAAAACTTTGCTTATAAAAACACTAGATTCGAATATATGCAAGATCAACTCATAATATGAACAACCAATATATATAACTACTTGCAACACAATCACAATACAAACAATAAATATAAAGAATAAGTAAAAGATAAAAGGTAAGAGATAGAACAATCAAACCACAATACCGAGATTTATAGTGGTTCGGCTACGAAGCTCTTCTTCGCCCTACGCCACTCCCCGAGTATCCGACTCCAGATTTCACTATGTCAACAAGGTCCCTTTAGGCGGAGAAAACCGTTTACACGTCGCTTACGTTTTTTTAATACTACGCTAAATGTCGAGTCCTAATATTAGCTAGAACCAATCTACCACTTCACCAATATATTTTAAGGACTAAAATACTAACCAACACACGATCAACACAATCGAATTTATACACTATCCGATTTTACACACAAACACAAGATCAAGAAAATAGAGGTTTGGATCTTAGAAGAAGAGAGGGGAAATCACTAATCTATAACACTTCGTTTCTTGGCGAATACAAGTGTTCTTCTCTTGCACTTGATAGAGGAAGAAAGAAGGTAGAAGATGAGATTGGATCACTTGAAACAAGATTAAACTATGTTAGTGATCAAGAGATTTAGAGAGAGAAAGAAGAATTTAGAGAGAGAAAGTTATCTGAAAAATTCGTGCTAAGAGGTGTTTTTTTGCAGATAATAGTGCAGTATTTATAGCCAGGAAAAACCAACGTCTCTTGTGGGCGGTCCCGGCGGTCCCAAATATATCTGGGGGCAGTCTTGCTTATCAGGGGGCCACCCTTAGGTAGACACTTCAATTTTTGTCTTTTAGAGGGGAAGGTTAAATCTGGTGTGGAACCTTCTATTTTGGCGGGAAAACCAGATTTGAATTTTTATAATTAATTAAAACATTTCTTTATTATAAAAAATATTTTGTATATTTTTACTTTTATAAAAATACTTTTGTAGAAATGTAAGGTTTAAGAAAAAAATATTTTCTTGATCACTAATCATGTTTAATGATTTTATTTTTATCGTAGACGTTTTTACATTTTGTTATCTTCAAAATGTAAAGGAGTCGAAAAATATAAATAACGTTATTAAGCATTATTTGTATTAACAGACTCTCACTTTTTAGAATGTGTTTGTTTTCCTTAGGTTGGTTGAGTGAGGCTTTCCACTTGGAGAGGTCCAAAGTGTTTTTTTTGTTTCTGAAATTTGAGGGGGTGTGTCACTGGTTATTTTTGGTTAATAAATTGAGTGAAAGAAGAAAATAAAGTCGTGTTCTAAGGCTTTTTTGCTTCTGAAAAGTGTCAAAAAAGCTTAAATTTTGTGGTTGTTTTGTATCATGTCTTTAACGAATGGCACCCTGTTTACTTAAGGTATGTAAAACGTGTTTATGAAAGGATTTAGGATGGTTGTGTTTTTTGGTTCCCCGTGTTGAATGGTAAGAATCTGATGGTTATGATAAGGATAATAAAGCTTGGGTAACACTTGAATAAACCATCTTTGTAATGTGTGGGTGTTGTTGTGTTATTTGGTTTTTGAAATTTTAAATTTTTGTATTTGGTTTTGAAATTTTCTATTTTTGTATTTGGTTTTATAGGTTTTATAGGTTTTTTATTTTTGTATTTTCTTTTTCACAAATATTTACATGACGATGTTTGATGAAATATCAAGCAGTCTCTTTTCCCTGAACCTCCAGTTCTGCTGGAGTCAAACATCTCATACCAAGTCGTTTGAGATAATACTCAAACCTATCTTGCAAAAAGGCTTTCGTAAACATGTCAGCTAACTAGTATTCAGTTTTGACAAAGTACAATTCAATTATACCACGTTCAACCTGTTCCTTTATGAAGTGGTAATGGACATTGATGTGCTTGGTACGGGAGTACTACACGGGGTTGCATGAGATTGCTATGGTTGAATGAGAGTTACAGTACAATAGTATTTTTTTGTAGTTGAAGCCATAATCTTTAAGCTGTGTCCTCATCCACATTACTTAAGCACAACTCGCAGATAACGCCACGTACTTTGCTTCTGTTGTAAACATTGTAGTGCAGTCCTGTTTCTTTGACATCTAACTTACTAACTTGTCACCTAAGAACTATATTCCTCCAGAAGTGATTTTGCGAGTATCAAGACATCCAGCATGATCAACATCTAAAAATGCGGTTAGTTCAAAACCAGAATCCTGTCGATACCAGCCTAAATTCCCATATTGATGGGATCCCTTTAAGTATCGGAGATCCTTTTAACCTATTTGATGTGTCTTTCTGTTAGTCTTGCATAATAACGTACACATTAACATACTGCTTGCACTATGTCTGGTCTACTAGAAGTCAGATACATGGGTGCCCGATCATACTACAATATCTTGTTTGGTCAACGGGTACACCACTCAAGTCTTCATCCAGTTTAGGTTTAGTAGCCATTGGTGTACCAATGCTATCACATTTGTCCATTCCATGCTTTTTAAGTATTTCCAAAGCATACTTAGCCTGGTTGATAAAGATACCTCTTGGGGATTGGTGGATCTGAAGTCCTAAAAATAATTTCATTTCCCTCATTAAGGACATCTCAAATTTACTGTGCATCCGTTTTTCAAATCTTTTTAAAATTTTTGGGTTTGTAGACCTGAAAATAATGTCATCTACGTAAATTTGCACAAGTAGAATGTCCTCCCCGTATCTTATCGTAAATAGGGTAGGATCAATAGTACCTTTAGTGAAACCTTTTGACATCAGGAAATTTGAGAGTTTGTCATACCAGGCCTCTTGGAGCTTGCTTAATCTCCTGTAGAGCTTTCTTTTTGAGATTAAACGTTTCTGGATGTCATGGATCAACGAACCCATCTGGCTGAGCAACATAAACCTCTTCCTTCAGTGGATCATTTAAGAAAAACCATTTTCACATTCATATGATATATTGGAGAGGATTTGTGTGCAGCGTAGGCAACGAAAATCTGAACAACTTCTAAGCGAGCGACTGAAGCAAAAGATTCTTTGAAATTAATACCCTCTTCTTGAGCACAATTCCTTAGCTATACAAGTCCATGCCTTTTGCGAATTACATTTATTGTCTTCATCTTTTTGTTTCTTCCATAACCACTTTGTTTGATAACCAATCGTTCCAAAGGGTTTTTGTGACTAATTCCTAGACTTTGGTAGTCTATCGACTGATTGGGAAGGCTCTTCCTGCATTACCTTGATCCATGTGTGATCACCCATTGCTTCCTTAATGTTTTTCGGTTTAGCAGTACTCACGGTGAGCGCGAACATGCATATTTCAAGATCTGTTGCAAGTTGTCATCTTGTTTGCACTAGCTTGGATGGATTTCCACGAACTTGTTCTAGAGGATGATCCTTGGTCCATCGGTAGTCGGATTGGTGACGTTGTTAGAATGTATACATATTTAAATTATCAACATTGTGTGAGGAAGACTCAGCAACTTCTTGTACCGGTGTACAGAAAGGATTGAAAAATTCATATGGTACAAACTATGCATCAGCTGCTTGATTAGTGTTTTTTTTCCAGCATGAATAGTTTTTGTTAGAGTGATCGGTTCTGTTGTAGGTTGAACATTCGTTGTAGGTTGTGTGGCTTGTTGTGTAGAATTATCAGAGAGAGCGGAAGACACTGACACACTTTGATTTCCTGCAGTGAAATATTCTTTGAACAAAGGACTGAATAGAAAATCCAACTCTTGTTGTAACGACTCTGTTGTGTCTGCTGGAGGAGAAACATTTGGAATCAGCTTTGAACTTGAAGGTTCATTGTTGTGGTCCTGAATTTTGAGTACTGAATGGTTATGATTAAAAGTCATTTGTAGTTGGGGGCACGGGGCCAGAGTTGTCATAATCTGACGCCTTTGACAATTCCTTGGTTTCATTAAAGTTGATATGTATGGATTCAACTATCAATCTGTTTCTCTTGTTGTAGACTCTATATCCCTTTAAAGTTGTTGAATATCCCACAAAAATGCACGGATCCCCTTTCTCCTTCATCTTGTCAAGATTTTTACCATATCTGACTAAGTAACAAATGTAGCCAAAAATGTTAAGGTGTTTGAGAGTAGGTTTCCTTTCATTAATGATGTGGTAAGGTGTCTTTTCATGTTTGGGGATGATGAGAGATCTATTCTGGGTGTAAACATTGCGGTTTGCTAGTGTTCAGCCCAAAAGATAAAGGAACTTTAGAAGCCGGAAAAGCATCATTCGAGCAGCTTCACCTGAGTACGATTCGTCTCTCTTAAAAAAGTTCGTTCAGTTTCGGTGTTCGAGGAGTGGGATGTTTGGTTGATCATTGAATCTTGTTGTGCCTGCAAATTAGTATCTTGAACATTTGCCTGTTGTGTTTCTTGCAAATATTGAGAGTACGAAATGATATTGCTATTACTTGTTGTCTCATTATATGTAGCATCCACAACTGGTGTTTGTTCAAAATCATGCATTGCATGCACACTTTGATTTTCCATATCCTTAAGATAGGTTTTAGAATGGGGTACCTCTGAGATAACGTCAAAACCATAGTTGGAAATATTGGCTATGAGAACCGCTTTTACATTCAAGACATCATCACAGTTAGAATCATAAGTATCAAGATCCTCAGTCTAAAAAGCAGCATTGTTTGGAATGATTGTCTGAACAGATTGACCGTCTGGAACCCTTGGATCTGCAAGAAATGCAAGTTGCTCTTCATCCAAAATCTGTCCAGCTTCCTGAGCTTCAGCTAACATTGCTTCATCCTTATACCATGCTGCATTCCTTGGTCGCATAGGCTGAGTGCATTGCCTAGCCATATGTCCTTTACCTTGATAGTTGTAGCATTTAACAACCATTGCCTGTCCACTTGCATTGTTTCCCCCAGAACTAGTAGCATTACTCTTATAACCAGTACCAAAATAACTTTGACCTTCTCTCCCCTGAACTTGTTGCACTGTGACCCTGCCATCTTAAATAGTGTCTTGGTTTCTTGGATTCGATGAAGTTCTAAGTTGATTATTGGTTGAGGGGAACCTTGAGGAAGCTACAACTGTTAGAAAAGCCATTGCCTTGTTGAGACAAACAATTAGATCATCTCCTGGAGAGAATACCAGAACAGCAAGACCTGAGTCCATAAGAGGTGACTCGGTCATAGGTTGTGTAGAAACTTGAGGTAATTGATAAGCAATTTGTGGAACAGATAAGGTTTGATGATTCATTTGAGACTGATATGGATATGATGGTGGAACGGATGAATGATTGATGACATCAGATAATGTCACTTTATTATATCATTTATCCTATCTATTTTGCCCACTTTTATATAATTATTGCATTATTTGGTACTTAATCACTTTAAAGTTGATAAATGCAGTAATTCAGGAGTGTTTTGTGAAGATAAGCTAAAAGGCGCATAAATTAGAGCTAAAACAAAGACATTTGAAGATTTTTGAAAATTCACCAATACGTCGTATCCAACTAAAGAGATACGGCGTATCTGCGCCAAGACTTTACAAGAAAACGTGTTTGACTAATTCCCAATACGGCGTATCATGCTATCTATATACGCCGTATCCATGAAGATAACTATTCGAAAATACAGTAAATCAAGTAAATTGGGAATGATATCAAAGATTTATTACAAACATAGCGCGCACTCCAAGGAATCCAGCCCAATACGCCGTATCGACCTATCTGGATACGGTGTATCGAGTATTTTTCAGCAACTATAAATAGAAGACTCAAAAACGAGTTTTAAGTGTGCAATATCATATTCTTTATACCATACTCATCAGAGACGAATTTTAGAAGAGAAGATCAGCCATAAAGGTCAAGCATTGATCACGACTCCATAGAAGACATCGTGTAATTTTTACTCTCTTAATCGTTCGATTTCAATTGTTTGATTACGCTTGTATAATTACAATGGTTGTGGGCTAATACCCTCGGGTATTAGCCATCTTAATGAAAGTTCAATGTTTGGTTTGTTTTAAAATCGATTTCTTAATTTATCGTTGATTGTTTAATTATGTTTATAACCTCATACTTGTTTATGTATTTAAATATGCGACTTATCATTCAACTGGATCTAGTGTTACGGACCAAGTAATCTAGATACCAGGATAGCTCTCCATATCGTGTCTTATATTACTGGACCAATAGGATCACAAATAACGTTCTGTCTTTGTCTTTTGATTATGAGCTTAGTTGGACCGGTAGGTGACCCGTTTATGTTTCAGCAATCATGCTCTTAATTAACTGATAAAGATTGGAATAGTGGACTACCAGTATATAAAACACCTTCAAACAATAAGTGGGTAAAGTCTCGTTGGGCTAGAGTTTTAACAGGATCACCACTACTTTAATTCTCTAAGATAGATTATAATTAAACTAAATGATGCTTTATGCGGATTCATTAATTGTGACAGGATTAATTATGTCTAGGTCTTAGGATGATGTCCCGCCTAAGTCTTAAGAATGATATGCCGCTTCGAGATAAGTAAATCATTGCACTAAAACAAACAAACCAGCATTGAACCGGATTTAATATGGCTAATACAGTTTTCTATCATTTGGCTTGTACCGCTTTTCTATCTTCTAATCTTCATCTTTTGTGTTTATTGTGTATTGAATTGGTATTTGTTTCCACCAAACATGTGCCAGTCTCTCAGGCTGAATCCCCCATTTCATTAGACAACGTACATAGCATAGGTTTAATTAGTAAATAGACTAATTAAAATATGGATAGAATATAGGATTAAATCTCCACTCTTAGTGTTTGACACCCTACTTACCATGAACTCCATCTTGACTGGATACACTGCTCGTTAAAGTGTTGTTTTAGGTTTGTCGGCTAAATATAAATGTAAAACTTGACAATCAAATAATTGACCCTATACGACCGCACATCAGGTTTTTGGCGCCATTGCCAGGGAGTGAAATAATTAAACCTTATTCTTATCAGTATTTCTAGCCATTAATTAATTTAATTTAGTTTATTGTAATCTAATTATTTAAATTCAGTTTGTATTTATTCGCTTTGTGTGTTTAAATTGTTTGTTTAAATTCCTGCATTGCTCAATACGATGTATTCAATTCATTGAATACGGCGTATTAGTCTATTTTACCTTATTCTCTATTGCAAGATTGATTATAGGAAAATGGATGACCCAAATATCACCATGGAGGAATACATCAGACTGGAAGAAGAAAAAGCTCGAAGATATGGTCGCACGTTCAATTGGCACACTACCACATTCGGGAAATTAAAAACTATAAAGATGAGGATGACCATCCCATTAACTTCGAAACTGAATTCCCGGCCATAGTCTTTGACAATATATTAACAGCAATCCAGTATGAACCCACGGTATGTCATCCTAACGAAAACGAGCTAGATTTCAGAATTTCATTAGACAAATCCGACGATGAAGATTACACGATAATTTTTTATGAGAATTCATTTTCGTATAAAATAATTTTTGTCAATGATTTAAAAAAACGAATTCAGGAAATAATAAACCTTTGTCTCCCAACCTTACGGTTGATTATTTTGATGATTTAGACTACTTTAAAGATCTGGAAAATGAATTTCCAACCATTGTTTATAACAAAGGCTTAACGTCTAAATCAGATTTTGGAATTAGACCTTTTATAAATTCTGAATGTATAGATGAAATTAATTTAATTGATGAAACATCATTGTCTGAATATGATGAAGAAATTGTCTTGCGTTTTAATAATCTATTCAACGATATTCATCCCGATGATTTAAAATCAGAAAAAGACGATGATGATAACGATATCAGTATAATACAGTCTTCAGAGGATAATGAAATTACGCATGGGGAAAATGGGTTTTCTAAAACAAGTCACGATAAAATCATTAAAACTTTTGAAACAGGAAGTTTTGTCATGAACTTAAATATCATGATCTGGAATTATTACGTAAAGGGAATGATATTCTTTCTTATTATAAATCTATATGTGCCGTATGGCATTCCGTTCGACCCTAAGCGGTATTACAAGGATGGTTCTCATACAAGCGTTGCGGAGGCCAAGGTACGTTCTCTTTAAAAACTTTGAAAAATTGGTCTACATACGGCGTATATAGCTACATCTATACGCCGTATCAGTTTAATGTCTGATACGTTGTATCAGACAAATCCCCATACGGCGTATCGAGCGTGGGTATAAAAACCCAGCTAGATACGCCGGATCGTTTCACACACACTTTTTACCCATAAAAAACTTATTTTCACCGCGCACTTTTATTCCGAAAATATCCTATGTTATTACACATCTCTTGCGGTATGTTTTAAATCCTTTCCCTTCTTTCTTTTTCAATTAGGAATTAGGTTTAGGGTTTAGATTTTTTGAATTAGGGCTTATATAAACTGTTATATGTCCCTCCCCCTCCTTTTTAGATATTAGACTCGGTAAAACAATGCTTTGATAATAAGATTGGGTATAATAGGGTAAAATAAGGGGAAACCCCTTTTAAATCTTAAACTGCAGAAGCAATACAGCGTATTCAATAATTGAATACGTTGTATTGCATCAATTTTTACCCAAGGTTTTAAACACCAATACGCCGTATTCAGTTGAAAGGATACGCTGTATTGACCTAATATAAGGGACTATAATTTAACTCCCATATGATGTATCCTTTCAAAGACATACGGCGTATTCAATTCAGACCCTTGCATACGGCGTACCCCTCTACGAATACGCCATACTATACCTCACACAGAATGTTTACTGATTTGGTTCATTTTTCAGATATGGCACCACTACCAGCTGCTGATCAGAGGCACCCATGGCTTAGATATCAGATAGAGGAGTATACTGAGGGGATTAGGCACGGTTACGAGTAGAGGCTCGAGACTATATGGAGCAGACCGGTTAACCGGGTACATGTGCTAGATTTTGAGGGTTTGACAAGCGAGATGAGGCAAGATCTGGCAGTGAGGTTGAGGATGGTATATTCTGGCGAGGGACAGCAGGTATTTATGAGTCATGCTTGGAGGCGGTTGTTTGGGATCCAAGGGCCCTTAGTTCGAGAGTTTATTCTGGAGTTCTTGAGTACTTGTAGGATGAGCGATACTGTTATGGATTTAGACACCGCTGATACCTTATGTTTCCAGTTAGGAGGAGTTAGGAGGAGGATGACTTAGAGGCAGTTTATCTTGGCATTAGGGTTACACACGGAGCTGGAGATGGCAGAGGCTGGGTTTGGAGCCTACTGGGCTAGGAGTGATAGATTGATCCCCGACAAGGGGGATCTTAGGGATTATTAGCTGGAGATCTCATCTGACAGAGACTTCTTGGGCCCCGCCCATTCTTATGTTCTTATTCGAGACCCTATGAGGAGGCTATGCCACAGGATGATTGCTTATAGTATTTCTGGTAGGGGGCAGGCACCTAAGAAGGTGACCGGTATTGATCTCTTCTACCTCCGCAGCATGGACCGTGGGACTATTAATGTCCCACATCTATTTGTGTAGTATTTGTTTAGACATGCGGAGGGGAGGAAGAGCGAGGCCAGGCTGTTAGGGGGGTACTTTATTGGGTGTCTGGCTATGCATTTTGGGCTGGTTAGTGACGATGGATTGAGAGGGTTGCAGGTAGTCACCCGAGAGCTCCCATTGATTGATTTACATGAGCTCGAGAGGCTCCACATCTATACGAGGTACGGTGACACATGGGCTTGGGTAGCCTAGGGACCAAAGAGGCAGCAGGCTGCTGCGGCTGGTGCCCTAGAGACCGATGAGGGTGATCAGGGTGATCAGGCAGCTGAGGAGGTTGCCCTGGAGATTCCAGCACTAGCACAGGCACTGGCACCTCCACCACCTCCACCCTCCCTATAGCCACATACTATGTCATAGAGGATCAAGAGGCTCGAGGAGGAGTTGCACGACTTACGGCGTGATGTTGCGGGCCTGCGAGGAGATGTCGCGAGCTTTACCACCGAGCAGTCTAGAGTCTCCACCTAGTTGATCTCCTGCATGACACATCTCATGGATGCCAGTGGCCAGACTTATCAGCCATTTGACAGCACCCTTGTAGGTAGCTCGGGATTGTCCTTCCGGAGGCGTGTCATGCCTAGGACGGGCGATGCTAGCACCTTCGTAGCCCCTCATACCGATGCTCAGCCCGACCCCTGATCTCTCTATGTTATTATCTTTTGTTGATCTGTACTGTATTTTACACTATTAACACTTCTATTACCGATTTCTTTTTGATGTATATTATATGATGATCGGTTTACTTGTGCGTGATAGAATCAAGACTAGCAGTAAGTTCAGCAACACGACTCATTGATTGATTACAGGTTTGAAATCCCGAAACCATTTGCTTAACATGGACAAGATAAGAAGGAAAAAGGTCAAACTTAAAGGCCAGCTGAAACAAAAGTGCTTCCTGAGAGACAACCCGGTCATTTTAGTTGTTTGTCGCATTTAATTGTTTGAATTTTAATTTTCTGCATGAGTCTGTCTTCCCAGACATTACATACGGCGTATCAAACCCCATTGGATACGGCGTATGCATGTCTGGACGTTATCAGTTTTAAAACTTAATTATTTAACTTCTAGTAATTTAATTGTTTCTACAAGAACAATATTGACCCATGTATAGTTGTGTGTTTAATTGTTTTTTTTGTACCATTGTAGCGAGATAGAATTTGCACTTGTCTTCTAACCTTCTACGGGACCTTGCTGAAACTATGATATGGTATATGCTAAAAAAGACTTGTGTTGAACTTATCCGGGCATTCTGAAGCCCTAGTCAACACACTTTTTGCTCAAGAACTCATCATGGAGAATTATCACGAGCAAAACATCAGGGAGTTTTCCGTTCTAATTCTATTTTCCCTTATTATTTAATTGTTTTATCTATACAACGTAGACGTTGTATAATTTAAGTGGGGGTGGATAATTAGAACGTACTTGTCTTCTCTTTTACAAAATAACATGCAAAGTGCTTAAAAATTGTTAAAATTTAAAAAAATTTCAGCATGACTTTTGTAAAAATCACTAGTTACATTACCTAGCGCACTATAACCCTTGATACATATTGTGAGAATTAAGCCTATTCCGTTTCCAACTGTCTACTAAATTCCACAAATTTATGAGTGTGCCGGTGATGTAGTGGACTTTAGAACTTGGCCTGGTATATCACTCGAGACCGCCATGATTAGTACTATGGATTTAGATGGAAGAACATGTTCAACTGATAAATTTCTAGGATTAAACCAAATAGCCTACATGTCGTAAAAATAACTAACTTCACTGGTTAGTTAACTCCCGTGTAACCCTTGATTACTCTCATTTTTAGAGTAAAATCCCCTAGAACAACCTGTTGAGCCATTCCTTTCTTTTTGTACACCATATTATATGTTTCGTTACACCTTTGCACCTTAGCCTACCGTGTAGATTAAGCCTATTTCTCTATGTTGCTAGTTGCTTTCGTGTAAAGTCTTGTATTTCCTGTGTCAAAGTGAAATTTTTCTATCTCTGTAATGGTCGAGAAATTGCACAATGCAATGGGAAAATATGTAGCTCGTAAGTTTCGCTACTTTTCGCTATTAAGAATTATGCCTGGTGAAGAAGTACCACAAGGAAAAGATTATCCGGATAAATTATGAATGTAAAGACGGTGGAATCGAACCGAGGTTTATTATGCATTATGAAAAAAAATAGAAAAAGAGAAAAAGCAAAAAAAAAAGAGGAAGAAGAATAGTCGTTTCAAAAAGAAGTTTATACCAAAGGAATCACTTAGAAGGATCAATTATTCGTTGATACGTTACAAAAATCAATGATGTTAAGTTTTGTAAAAAGTGGCTGATATCACCACTTGTGTAAAAGTATGTAAAGAGCGGGATGTAAGAGAAGTTGACCGTTATAGGAACGTCAACTTTGGTTGTCTTTGTCATTTCTGTGATCGAGGCGCCTGTCTATATACTCAAGTATTTGTCATGGAACGGTCAAGGGAAAGTTACTAGCAACCGCACCTTATTTGTTGGTTTAATCTGTTGATCCCAACTTAAGATCTATTCTTTAGCTTGTAAAGAGTATGTTACCTTGGATAAATCTAAAATAACAATGGTAGAAACTTTGTGTGTATATTAAAGAGTATGCGGAATCTACTCTTCAATACTTAGAAGAATTATGAATGTAACAGTAAATATGAATGAACAAAGATGTAACAAAAACCTTCAATATTATTAAGATCAATAATACGAGTACTCTGTCTAGTACTAGGGTTTACAACCTTGAAGCTATGAATATCTATATCGTATATGAATGTGTGTGTCTAACAATATGCCATAGGACCTCCTTTTATACACCAAGGAGTCCTACAAGGCTTACAATACTTTCCTAACATATCATGATCTTTTCTATAAACAAACATAATCTCTTAAACAAATAAGTTATACATATCTTCTTTACAAATAACTAATACTTATCTTCGTAAGTATTCTTGTTCTCCAATCAATCTTTGATCTCATATCTGTCAGCATAATCCTTCCAGTAGTAGTAATCACTCAGCAGTTGTAACTGAGCACAAACAGTATTAACTACTTAGAAGTTTACTCTAGCAATATTAACATACACTAGCAGTACTAACTTTTGTACTAGCAGTAATAACTACTTAGTATATTTCCAGTCTTCATCTCTGAGCAGTCTTAACTTCTATTAGCAGTAGTAACTTAATACTAACAGTAGTAATATATACTAACAGTAGTAATATATACTAACAGTAGTAACTTTATACTACCAGTACTAACTAGTTAGCATAATTTTCATTAGTATCTCCAGCAGCACTAAGTTATGCTTGACAGCACTAATATATACCTGAGCATTGAAGTCTTTTAATCCCAACAATCCTCCCCTAAACTTGATGTTCATCTTCTGAATCATCAAGTTTCTTCATTAAAAGTATTCATCACTTTCAGGAGGATGTATTCAAAAAACACTTCATGACCCTTTTCCTGCTTTGTATGAGCTTGAGTAGTTGGATAGCACATTTTTCCATATGATTCAGCTTGAAGCTTCTTGTTCAGAATGTTTGAGATTGTTATTAGTGTAAGGAGATATCTTTTCTCAACCAACAAAAAGATATGTATATTTCTAAACCTTAAAAAGTGCACTCCACGGTTATCAAACAGCTTCCAAACATTCACTTTGTACCCTTGTAGATTTCTCCATACATCACTTTTAATGTCAGGTTCAAACATTACTTTCAAATCTCACTATAACACTCTTTTATATTCATAAACTAGCCTGTTTATTCCATGCTTTTCTTTGACCAACTTCCAGAGAGTTTCTAAGTCCTCTCTGTCAATACCCTGAAGCATCCTAATCATTGATGAATATCTTTTTGAACTTCCATCAGCTCTTATCAAGTGATAGAATCCCTTATGTCCTTCATTAACAATCTTATATTCAACAATCATTAGAGGTTTTGTGGCTAGAGGTATAACATCAATTGCTATTTTCTCTTCATCTTAAACTATCTCCATATGCTTTTTCATTTCTTCCTCCTCTGGATCATCATCTTTTTCAGCTTCTACATGCTCATCTATCTTCTGCTTCTTTGACTTATCAAACTCAAGTTCATCCCCTGCTCTTTTAGAACTTTCCTCTATTCTTGTCTCACTACCTTTCACTACTTCTAAATTCATGTCCACAAAAGTATTTACTCTTTTCATCTCCTTATCAAACAACTTCTAGATTTCATCATAGCTTTTGCTCTTCAACTGACTATGTTTGTATCTAGCCATATTTTTCAAATAGGTAGACATTTGATTTCTCTTTTGAGCTTTGTTAGGTGGCTTTCTTCTTATCTCTTCAGCTCTAAGCTTTGCAAAGTGCTTCTTTCTTCTGTTCATGAGCTCTACAAACAATCTTGATATTTCCTCAATGGTTATCTCTCCCTGTTCTTCTGCTTGTAGCCTTTGAGCTAATTCAAAGTCTGCCTCCATCATAGCTTGTGTGTTATCCTATGATTCAATCAAAGCTATATTGGCTTCTCCTTCCTTTTGCCTTGCAAGCCTCTCTTCTTCTATAAGTTTAGCTTGCATCTGAGCCTCAAGATTTCTAGCCATTTCTTCATCAAGAGCAACTTGATCTTTCTTCTTCAAAGGTCTTTGAGGCTCAACCATTATTGCCTTGCCTTTGTCTTTAGCCTGTGGATGTTGTGATGCTTGTGAAGGTGATGATGTTGTTTTGAATTCACTTGGATCTTGAACTACAACCCCTCTAGCCTTGGGTCTTGTAGTTGTAGTTGTTGTAGCAGCAAATGTAACAGCTTTGGGTTTAGCTTCTTTGATTTCTATTAGAGTCTGAGCCAGAGTCAACTCATCAATAGTTGTTGTTGGAGCATTGGCAGTAGTAACTGGATCAGTAGCACTAACTTCCTTTTCAGCAACTTCTTTAGCCTGTGGATGTTGTGATGCTTGTGAAGGTGATGATGTTGTTTTGAATTCACTTGGATCTTGAACTACAATCCCTCTAGCCTTAGGTCAGTTGTAGTTGTTGTAGCAGTAGATGTAACAGCTTTGGGTTTAGCTGCTTTGATTTCTATTAGAGTCTAAGCCAGAGTCAACTCATCAATAGTTGTTGTTGGAGCATTGGCAGTAGTAACTGGATCAACAGCACTAACTTCCTTTTTAGCAACTCCTTTTTCTTGCTCTTTCAACACACCTGTATCAAACATCAGGTTGTCATCATTCATCTCTTGAGTCTCATCCACCAAAGTCACTTTTGCATCAGCATCAAGATCAGTAATTTTCCTCCCCTGTTTGGATGCATCCTCCTGAGCACCCAAACTGACATCATTAGAGGATTCTACCCTGCTAGCTGAACCAACCTTCCTTAATCTCTTGAGCCCTGGAGTTCTTAACTTCCTTCTCTTTTCCAATTGCTTGACTCTCTTCTTTAAGCTAGCAATCTCCTTTGCTTGAGCAGTCTTGGCTTTCTCCAAATCAAGGACTTTCTCTTGTAGGCTGGTACATAAATTCATCAATTCAGAAAGTTGCATACTATCCTCACCACTTTGAGGTGGATCATAGGAAGGGGTAGATACATGAGCCTCATCAGTGACAGGCTCTGTAGGACCACTGTCTTTCCTCTGTTTCCTCCTTGACTTCTTCTTTTGAGGTTTAGATGATGATGGTTGAGAAATAATGGGTGTGGAATGGGAATCAGAAGGAGCAGCTGAATCTTCACCCATATCTTCTGAAGCTTGAATCATCATTGTTGGGAATAGAGGTGTGACTCTTCCAGAAAAACCCTTTCCTGGTCTCTTCATATTAGCAAACACCTTCTTGGTGTGGGAAGGTGTAACATAAACCTCTTTATGTCTGGTCATCCCCTCAACTTGTTTGTCCAGGAAGACTTGCACAAACCTTGGGTACATGAGAAATTTAACCCCACCCTCCAAGTGCTTCACCATATTGTCAAAAATGTACTTGGAAAAGTTAAATTGCAGTTTTGGATGTGTGTTAGGATTCAATGGGATTTCCTGGAACCCTTCACCCAATACCTGATGGTTGGGATTGTAGCTATTTTAATTTTCAAAAAAAAAAACAAGTACTAAAAGAAACTAGCAGCATTAAGGATACTTACCAGTTAGTAAGTTACTCCAATAGCACAAACTTGAATTTCATCCTTAGTTGTTGTTCTATTTCATTTCATACATTCTCTCATTAATCAAGACTTCATAATTAACCTCCCTTCAATCAATACTTTAGAGGTTAAGCATTCCAATGCGTGCAATCAGATATTGGAATCTGCCAACATCAAATGCTTTTGTGAGTAAGTCTGCAACATTGTGATATGTATGAATCTTGATTATTTGAATAAGCTTCTTCTCATTTGAATCCCTGATGAAGTGATGTCTGATCTCAATGTGCTTAGTCTTTGAGTGAAACACTGGATTCTTAACTATGCAGATTGTGCTTTCATTATCAATGAAAATCTTGGTATTCATGAAGTTGTATCCATAATCCAGCATTTGATTTTGAATCCGGAGGACTTGTCCACAGCAACTAGCAGCAGCTACATACTCTGCTTTAGTAGTAGAGGTGGCAACTATAGTTTGCTTCCTGCATTGCCATGAAATCAATCTGCTTCTAAGAAATTAACAACCTCCTGTTGTGGATTTCCTGTCTAAACTAGCACCAGCATAGTCACTGTCAGTATAAGCTTCCAAGTCAAATGGTGAGTCCTTAGGATACCAAAGGCCTAGTTTAGATTGACCTTTCAAGTATCTAAAGATTCTTTTCACAGCATGAAGATGTGAACCTTTAGGTGTGACTTGAAATCTTGCACAAGCACATACAGCAAACATTATATCAGGTCTAGAAGTTGTTAGATACATCAATGATCCAATCATTGATCTGTATAAGTGAACATCAACATCTTCAACTTCTGCATCCTTAAGCAATGGCTTGGAGGTCTCCATGGGAGTACTTGCTGTCTTCACAGTTGAAAAACCAAACTTCTTTAAAATTTCCTCCACATACTTGTCTTGGCAAATGAAAATCCCATCATCTTGATGTGTCACTTGAAGTCCTAAGAAGAAAGTGAGCTCACCCATTAAACTCATTTGAAACTTCTTATGCATTAGCTTTTCAAATTCAGTGCATAAAACTTTCTTATTAGATCCAAAAATGATATCATCTACATATACTTGAACTAGTAGGATATCACCTTTGATCTTTTTGTTGTGGATGACCCTGCACATAAAAATAAGGAAATTAGTTTCCTTTGGGGACCCAAGCCATCACTGACTTGGATCTGCCTCGTGCATCGACATAATTATGTCTCTTGAAAGTAATTGATGCACTTTTAAGTTTGGTAGGTCTCCAAACCCAACATTCTGAGGCCTTAACAGCATTAACCTGATTTGCCCTGACAGCATTAACTACTGTTGTATTTGGCCTAGCATTATTAACTGCTTTTGGCCTAGCAGTATAAAACTTTCCCTTAACACTATTAACTTTTTGACTCAAATTTTTGTTAGTTAATGATGTTCTTGTATAAAAGGGCCTCTTTACAGTTGATTGTGCTTATTCAGAAAAACGTGACATTGGTCTAGCACTATAAACTGTAGTTTTGGGATGAGCAGTATTAACTGGCCTAGCAGTATTAAGTGTTCTTATGCCATTTTTTATTAAAACTGCTCTTGGAACCATGTTCCTTTGAGCACTAGGGTGAGCCTTTTGAGCAGAATAATTGTAATTCACCCTTGTATAGTTACTCCTAGATACCACCCTTTCCCTTTGATGGTAATTGCAGTTGGTCTGCAAATGGTCAAAACTTCCACAAACAAAACAAGCTTTATTGTACATCACAAAGTCACTTCCTAGTTGTTGGGACTTCTGATTATTCCAGTTTCTTTGATTTCCCTTAGGACCTTGTGATTTGTACATTTCAGCATACTTAACTTGTTTCCTAACTAGTTTTTCTTGTTGTTTAACAAATTCTATCTTAGTAGGAAAAACAGTTTTCTTTTCAAACTTATCAACATCTAACACTAACTCCTCAACCAATGGAGAATCAGGAGATTTCCTAACCTCATTAGAAACATTTTCACTAACACTCTTACTAATCTTAGGTCCATAGCCTTCAAACTCAGGCTGTTGAAACTCCTCAAGACCAGAGTTGGACAAATCAAGTGTTGGAGGTGCAAATAACCCTGTATGGGGTGGTGGAACAGCATTATAGCTTGCAAACCCCAAACCCTTTCTACTTTTATCAGGTATCTGACTTCCTATTAATTTGTCTAGACTCTTAGAAGCATTATCAAAATTTTCAATTTTAAGCTGATTGCTTTCTTTTTCTTGCTTAAGTTTTTCTAACTCACTTTTAAGCTCACTAATTTCTGAGTCTTTATATGAGATATCTCTTTTTAAAACAGCAATTTGCTCACAAAACAAAACCTCATTCTTTTTGTAAAAAACAAGTTGTTCTTCTACAGATGCTAAACCTCTCTTATAAGTAGCTAGATTAAACTCAGATTTGTTAAACTCTATTCTTAAATCATCAAGTTGAGTTTTAAGAGTTTCAAAGCTTTTTAGACAGGTTTTTGAACAAGTTTTATCATTATGTACCTCAGAGTCTGAAAAAGCCATAAGAGCCATGTTTGTAGGGACTTCATCATCTGCCATATAGCTCCAGTCAAAACCAGCTCCATCAATAGCCAACATAGCTTTGGAAGAAGTGTCTTCCACATTTATAGTTCTTTTAGAGCTGTCTTGATTCCAGTTCCTGCTATCTTGTTTCCTAGATCCTTTGCACTCCCTAGCAAAGTGTCCAACTTGTGACAGTTGAAACAATGTACCTTGGACTTGTCATATCCAGCTGTGTCACTTTCATTGATAGTGATCTTTCTACCAGTCTTCTGGAAAAACCTTCTTGTCCTCATGCTCAGTAATGCTAACTGCCACTTCAAATCCATCTCTTCTAAGTCATCTTCATGGATTTGTTCAAGGTCCTCATGTACAAGTTGAGACCCGTTTGGTTGATTAGCCAAAAATGCATAAATAGTGGCATCACTTAAGTTAGCAGTACTAACTTGAGTGCTAGCAGTGCTAACTTGAGTGCTGGCAGGACTAACTTGAATGATAGCAGTATTAACCTCATTAGTACTGTTGGGTGATGACATAAAAACCATGTTCTGAGAACTTGAGCTTGAGTTTGCAGTTCCTTTGACCTCTTGTTCAACAATCTTGAAATTGTTGTAGAGATCATCAAATCTCATTGTGTCTAGATCACGTTTATTCCTCCAGACCACAACATGAGTATTCCACTCAGAAGGCAGACTTCTTAAAAAAATTAATTTGAGATCCTCTTGTGAAATAATTTCACCCAAGATAGCTAGCTGACTTACAATCTTCTGAAGCATGTTAAAAATAAAGTCAAGAGACTCTATGCTTGGAGCATTAAAGTTTTCATACATTTGTTTCAGAAGAGTCTTCTGAGTCTTCTTTGTGGCATCATTACCACCAAATCTTATTTGTATAGCAGCAAACAAAGTCTTGGCATCCTTGTACTTATTAAAAGTTAGTAGATGTTCATTAGGAAGTGCCATCAGTAACATACTTCTTGCCTTCACATCATTCTTCTTTTGAGTCTTTTCATCAGCAGTTACATGACCTGGTATTAGAGAAGTTGAGGTTCCATCAACATTTGTTGTTGTTCGAGCTACTGGTTTGAATGAGTTTCCATTCTCTATGACATCCCATAGAGCATAGTCTTGTACTTGAAAGTATTGCTCAATCCTTAGCTTCCACATCTCATATTCACCCTGTTTGAGAAGGGGCAATTTTGCAGTAGTATTGGTTTGTGCAGTTTCTAGATCCATCTCTTCTTTGTGAGTAAAGAGTTCTTCTAGATCAAAGTTTCAGAACACAAGCTCTGATACCACTTGTTGATCCCAACTTAAGATCTATTCTTTAGCTTGTAAAGAGTATGTTACCTTGGATAAATCCAAAATAACAATGGTAGAAACTTTGTGTGTATATTAAAGAGTATGCGGAATCTACTCTTCAATACTTAGAAGAATTATGAATGTAACAGTAAATATGAATGAACAAAGATGTAACAAAAAGCTTCAATATTATTAAGATCAATAATACGAGTACTCTGTCTAGTACTAGGGTTTACAACCTTGAAGCTATGAATATCTAAATCGTATATGAATGTATGTATCTAACAATATGCCCTAGGACCTCCTTTTATACACCAAGGAGTCCTACAAGGCTTACAATACTTTCCTAACATATCATGATCTTTTCTATAAACAAACATAATCTCTTAAACAAATAAGTTATACATATCTTCTTTACAAATAACTAATACTTATCTTCGTAAGTATTCTTGTTCTCCAATCAATCTTTATCTCTTCTCTGATAAGCTTTTGATCTTATCTCTGTCAGCATAAACCTTCCAGCAGTTGTAATCACTCAGCAGTTGTAACTGAGCACAAGCAGCATTAACTACTTAGAAGTTTACTCTAGCAGTACTAACATACACTAGCAGTACTAACTTTTGTATTAGCAGTAGTAACTACTTAGTATATTTTCAGTCTTCATTTTTGAGCAGTCTTAACTTTTACTAGCAGCAGTAACTTAATATATTTAGAGTAGTAACTTAATACTAACAGTAGTAATATATACTAACAGTAGTAATATATACTAACAATAGTAACTTTATACTACCAGTACTAACTAGTTAGCATAATTTTCATTAGTATCTCCAGCAGCACTAAGTTATGCTTGACAACACTAATTGTATATGAGCTGTGTTACTCTAAAGAATTATCTTGAATAGTCTTTTTATCCCATCATAATTATTTGTTTTGTATATTTTATTTAACAACCATTTTACTTCCCTTTCCTAGCAACTAACCTTGTGTTACTCGACGAGGACTGGTTCGAGCTTGCACGGTCTATTCCGTCGTTAGGGCTATGTATGCATGGTCTGAGTGCCTTGTTGGCTGACGACTTTGGTGAAAGTTTAGAAGGGGGGGTGGAGAATTAGAACGCCTACTTGTCTTTCTTTTACAAATAATATGCTAATGTGCTTAAATTATGCCAAATTTAAAATTTTTTCTAGCATAACTTTTGTAAAAATTACTAGTTACATGACCTCGCGCACTATAACCCTTAATGCCAATTTGTGAGAATTAAGGCTATTCCGTTTCTAAACGTTTACTAAAAATTACACAAAAATATGAGTGTGCCGATGATATAGTAGACTTTAGAACTTGGCTTGGTATATCACTCGAGACCACACCGATGAGCACTATGGATTTAGATGGAGAAACGTTTTTAACTAGTAAATTTCTAGGAATACACCAAATAGCCTAAATGTTGTCAAATTAACTAACTACATTGGTTAGTTAAATCCCGTGTAGCCCTTTGCTTACTCTCACCATACGAGTAAGATTCCTTAAAAAAACCTGTTGAGCCATTCCTGTCTTTTTCATACCATATGTCTATTTCGTTACACCTTTATACCTTAGCCTACCATGTAGATTAAGACTACTTAATCAAAGTTGCTAGTTGCTTTTGTGTAAAGTTTTGTATTTCCCGTGTCAAAGTGAAATTTTCTATCTCTGTTATGGTCGCGAAATTGCACAATGCAATGGGAAAATTTGTGGCTCGTGTATTTTGCTACATTCGCGATTATATATTATGTCTGAAGATGAAGTGTTGAAGGAAAAATTATCTGGAAAAATTATAATTGTGAATACGGTGAAATTGTACCGAGGTTTATGTGTTAAAAAATGAAAAAATAGAAAATATATCAAAAAAGAGAAGGAAGTTTTATAGTCGGTTCGTTAAACTTAAACAGATGAAATTCTTGGAAGGATCGATTATTCATGGATTAAAAGTCAACGATGTATAATTTTGTATTAAGTGGCCGATATCACCACTTTTGTAAAAGTATGTAAGTTTGTGATGTAAGGGAAGTTGACCGTTATGGGAACGCCAACTTAGGTTGTCTTTGTCATATCTTTGATCGGGGCGCTTGTATATATGTTGAGTCTTTATCATGGAACGGTAGGGAAAAGTTACTGGCAACTACCTTATTTGTTCAAGCTTAATCTATTTGTTTTGTGAATTTTATTTAACAACAATTTACTTCTCATTCCTAGCAATTAACCTCTCATTCCTAGCAATTAACCTTAGGTTTTACTCGAACGAGGTTGGAGTGAGTCATGCATGTCTATTCCGTTGTTACGGACATGTATGCGTGATTTAGCCTCCTTGTTGGTTTACGACTTTTGGTGAAAACTTGAAGGTCCCTACCCTATATCATTCTTCATCCTAACACAAATGAAGATGTGTTCGAACACACATGTCTATTCCGTCGTTATGACCGTATATGTGTGCTTCAGCTGCCTTATTGGGGTGGTACTATCGGTGAAAGATTGTTAGAATGATTAACCCTTAGCCTTTAATAAAACCCAATTTACCTTTTGACTTGTTTCTCCTTAGCTCTAGTGGTGGAGATGTGTATCCTTGCCAAGCTTATGATGCGAAGCTAATCACGACCGAGCAATTGAGTGTACCACTTAAATGTTACACCCTAGATTAGTTGAGTGATCTGAGTGATTTCATTTCTATATTTCGTGAGGTGCTTGGTCTTGTACATGTGATTAAAACTAAAGAATTACTTAAACGGAAAAATCCTTGACTACGGTTAGGATACATTTTTCAATATAAATCTAGAGTCTACTTGAGGACAAGTAGGATTCAATTGGGGGGATATTTGATGACATCAAATAACGTCACATTTATACCATCATTTATCTCGAATAAACTAGCCACTTTTGTATAATTATTGCAAGAATGTGTACTTAAATGCTTAAAAGTATTATTTGAAGTAATTGAGGAGTGATTTGTGAAGACATGCTAAAAGGCGCATATTTTGGAGCTAAAACGAAGACATTTGAAGATTACTCATTTATGACAAATACGTCATATCTAAGAAAAGAGATACGGCGTATCAACGCCAAGTCTTCACAAGAAAACGCGTATTCACAATTTTCAATACGGCGTATCCACCTTTTGCCATACGCCGTATGTAAAACCCAAAAATTTGGGTTACATATTTATTTCACCATTTTGAATATATCCTAAGTTTGAATAATATGTCTTTAACATTAAAACCTTAGGTTATAATTATTTATGTATTATAAATACATAACATAAGGTATTTGTTTAAGAAAATATTAATATATATATATATGGCCGCCCCCCTCCCCCTATTATTTAGTATGATATCTTTTTTTTATTTACAAAACCTATTTTAAGTATTAAGTGTAAAAGGATTAAGGCAAATCTTTTGAAATTTTCTAAAAGAATAAGAAATTTTTGTCTCCCTCTTCTCTCCCATATATTCAGCCGATCTCTCCCCTCTCCCTCATTATTCTCTCTCAAAAATTTTACTCCAAAACTTGTGTTCATCCATAGAATTTGCAAGAAGAAGAAGGTGATGTAGTAATTGGTGATTCCGGTAGTGTTTTTCAAGCCTTGGTGTTTTGGTGTGATTCTTGGCTTTAATTCTTTGGTGTTCTTGTTTTTGTGATCCTCTCCATTCTTGATTCTCTAAGGTATTCCATGTTCTTTTGAATTCATTCTTTGTGTCACCATGATTACACATAAGTTTTGCATAAAATCATAAAATTGTAAAAGAAAAACATGTGTAATAATCTTGTAAAATCCTTTATGATTGAACCTGAAATAATCTTGTTATGAAACCCTAAATAATCATTAATGATGTCTTAATGAAAACCTACAAGATTAGAAACCCTAGGATATGTTTTTATGAAGAGAATTGGTAAGAATTAGGGTTTATATGTCTTTATTTATGTTTCTGACCAGAATTTTGGGTCGTGTTGATCGGGGAATAACTTGGTGATAAAAACGAGTTTTGACATGATTCTTAAGCCTAAAGTTAAATTCAAAGAGTCTAGTTTCTGTAAAATCCGGGCTCATGTCCATTGAAGGTCGGGAAGGACGATTTTTAATTTTTATAACATTAAGTGTCGAATCTAGAATTTCTATCTGAAAAATTCAGTAGTAGTATTTGATTTTTAATTCTCAAACCGTAAGGAGTTAGACTTTAAAATTCGAACTGGTAACTCTTCATGATATTAGCTACATTCATGATTTTTTCAGAATTTTTTGGGTTGTCTAAGTAGGGTTTTTACGCGTAAACTTTTCGAAAGTACCAGCAGGTCATTTTCTGGATCAGTTTTGGTAACGATTGTTAAAGGGGTATTTATACATGGAAATAAAATCAACCAAAATTCATGGGCATACTAGACACATCTGGGAACATCTGTGATTTTTGGTAGAAGTTTAGGAGGTCGTTTAATGGGTCTATAAAATTGGAAACCAACTCTAAAAAAGTTCACAGATCTGAAAATTAAGAAAACCCTAATTAGGTTTCATTAAGTGCTATAAGTAGTAAGATTTAGCAATGAACATATAAAATAAGATATATAATGATATGTAATCATGGATTCTTGTAGATTCGGTGAAGAGGGAGTGATCTCTTGTCTTTGTGTTCTTTCTCTCCGTTGCGTGTTTGTTAAGGTACAGATATTCCGTCCTTTTAGTAAGGACACCTCATGTCTTGATTCTCATTTGTTTCAGCTACTTTGATTCGTTTGATATTCCGTCTGATTTGCTATCCGTACTCATGACTCATTGATATTCGTTGATATTCTGTTTGATTTGATATTCGCATTCATGATTCCTTTGATCTTTGTTTGAATATGATATTAGATCCGTTATCTTGATTGAATTATTGGTAACTCGTTCAGTTTGCTTAAATCTTTGCCCGAGCTATTTGAACTAGTCATGGAGGTACCATGACCATGTCATTGATGCACCAATGGCATGACACTATCTGTGGCAGTGTGATTAGTCCACGGCGTTCCCTTTTGAATGATGGCCTTTGATTATTATTTGCTTACATATGTATGTATACTCGTCATTGTACTGGTGTATATGGATATGACTTTGTTTTGCAGGGAGCGTATGGATGCATCCTAGGTACTTTGTTCCGTTCAGTTCAGGTGAATGGTTGTGTGTGTGCTATACACCCCATATCACATTTGGTACATCAGGAGTTGCAAATCCTGTGTACAACTTATTATGTGGCTATATGATTATATCTGTTTAGGGTCTATTCATGTAGTTGGCATTCCTTTGTTATTCTCGATTCTTATTCATTTGATTCATATTTCGTATGATATTTGTTTAGCAGGTTCTCGTGATTCGTTTCATTTATTCTTTTGTCTTATTACCTTTTTATTATTATATCTGTTCACTGAGCGTTAGCTCAGCCGCGTTTTCTTTTCCTGCGGCAGGTAATAAGCGAGAAGCTGGGATTTGAGTGTTGAGAGTAGGAAGCTTTTAGAGGACCGACCCTTGATAGATTTCCTTTGTTTGGATTTATGTTTAAGACTTCTTTCGTTTGAAGATCTCTTTTCATTTAGACTTTGTTGGAATTTAATACTTTTGATAGTCATTTTGTTTCATCACTTAGTATTTTTATTTAATAAAGTCTTTCGCTTGCGTTTATATATTTTGAGTTGACACCATAATGTGACTCTTGGTCTCTTTATCGGAGCGGGATGTTACAATTATGGTATCAGAGCCAGGTTACGCCCTGTAGAACTTAGGTTATGACCTGTGAGGATTGGGTAGACATTAGGTTTCCTTTTGATATGATCGCTTCCTTTCGTATTTTGATCTTAACTCTAAATTATCTTCGCTGTTTCATTTGTTGATTTAAGCAAAAATCACAGAAAAACGGTCAAAGTCGGAGAAACACGGACACGGGAACGGAAAGAGTGCAAAAGAACCGAAAGATTGCTATCAATGGTCAATAAAGTCAATCCTTGGTCAACATTGGTCAACCATAAAAATACAAATACCTCAAAATACCCAAAATACCCTAAATGTTAAACCTAATTTCACCAAAAGTCCCTAAGCCCTAACACCGTTATCTCTTTATAATATAAGGGATAACGGTCGTTATCCCTTTATAACTTAACCCTTATAACCAAGCCCAAACCTCACCCGGCCCAATCCCATTTCTTTTTAAAAAAAACCCAGGTCAACGACCCAATCCCCCGAGTCAACATCCCTTTTAAAAGTAAAAAAAACGCGAGTAATAGTTATTTACTGTTCATCGTCGTTCTCGATGATTAACCCCACTCAAATCAAATGGTAAAATCAAATTGATTGCGTGGCTCAACAATTCAAGCACCAAGCTCCTATGCGGCAAAAGGAAACATCACTTGAGGCTCTTATTGGTCAAAAACGGGACAAGGAAGACGCGTGGGCATTGAAAGAAGCACACCAATGATTGGATTTTTACACTAAATTTAGTACAAAAGAAGCACAAGTACTCTGACCCATGGAATGCCACGTTGGCAATCCGTGTGCTCATCATATCAAATCCAACGGACCATAAATAAGATCAAAGGATTAAGGGCTAAGATCATGGATAAGAAGAGCGGGCTAGACTCCTAGAAGCTTCACTCCAAGGCCATAAATAAAGAGCAAGCCTCACACACACAGCATCTTCTTTTTCCCGTTTTTAGTAGTTAGTAAAAATTTTCATTTTCATGTAATTTGCTCTTGTAATTTTCATTTTCAAAGTTTTGTATTCAGTTTTAAATCAATAAAATCATAGTTTACTTGTTCACAATCTGTTTTTACCTATAAGCTTTTATATATCTCAAATGCTTTTATTCA
>BQNB010069915.1:0-33321 GCA_026074375.1 Tanacetum coccineum
AAAATCAACCCGTATTGCAAAATACCCATTTGTTTCAATATATATCTAAACTAAATCAACGAGTGACAAAGTAAGTAAAACCAAACACTCCTAAAGGTTGTAAAACACAAAATTTAAATAATAATATAGCACATTTATTTAACCATTAAACCACCATTTAGATCCGATTTTATTACTAAATATTGTAATATGATTTATTAGTCGCTTTATACCATCAAACGCACCCTAAAGGTTGTTGCTAAAACCAAACGCCCCTTTTTGGCTGTTACACAGCCAACCAAACTCCCCTTTTGGTAGTTCTGCTAAACCAAACGCCCCTTTTGGCAGTTTCTGCTAAACCAAACGCCCCTTTTGGCAGTTTCTGCTAAACCAAGCGCACCCTTTGTGGTGTTTAGAACAACCAAACACACCCTTTGTGGTTTTCTGCTAAACCAAACGCACCCTATGTGGTTTTCTGTTAAGCCAAACGCATTCACTTAAGCCAAACGCACCCTACGTGCTTTTTTTTCCAGATCCAAACGCACCCTTTTGGTGTTAATAACAACCAAGCACACCCCTTGGTGCTATGAAAACCCAATGCACCCTTGGTTCTTATTCTGGTAAACCACACGCACCCCTTTTGGGTCGTGTATTCAACCCAACGCACCCTTGGTGCTTACAAGAAAAACAAACACACCATCTGGTGCAGTTTTTAAAACCAAATGCACCATATGGTGGTTCTGATAAACCAAATGCACCATATGGTGGTTCTGAAAAACCAAACGCACCATTTGTGGTGTTGAGAAGGTCGCGGTGGTACGGTGGTTGGGTGGTGATGGGTGGTTATGTGGTGTGGTGTGTCGGTGTGGTGGTGGGGTTGCGAAGGTGATGGAGGTGGCAGTGTGCATTGGTGGTAGATGGTGATGGTGTTGGATCGGCGATGGAGGTAGTGAGGTGGTGTGGAGGTGCTGCGTCGGTGTGGTGGCCGGAGCATGGCCGGAGCGGCGCCGGAGCATGGCCGGAAAAAGAGAGAGAATAAGATGGGGGCTAGGGTTTTCTTATTAAAATGAACTAACCTTAATGTTTACATATTTATATTGGAAACTTAAAAAAAGAGACAAGTGTAACATAGTTTAGGGTAAACGTTGTAAATTATTACTAGAAGGACCAAATATGTAATCTTTTATAAATTATTGGTTCGGGACTCGTTTGATCCACTTAACGGATGATTCAAAACACGAAATTTGCGTCATTACGTTCCAAATGATTTTTCCCACAAAAATGAGTATTAACATGACTAGTATTTCTTAAATGTTTGTTATTTCTTGGGAAATCATTGGGTAAGCTTTGTCCGTAAATAAAACTCCAACTTGAATATTCTCGTTTTAAAAAAAATGTTTTTGAATAAAATATTAAATAATTTATTAAATATTTTTATTTAATAAAAACTGATAATTAAATATAATTTAATTATTTTCTCGTCGGTACGCGTTGTTCTTGTTTTCAAAATTTTGCGAGGGTATTTCAGTCATTTTCTGCTTGTTTTCGGGTCTTGGGCAAAACTAAAAAGTTGTCTGAAATGTCGTTTTACATCAAATTGCTTTAGAGTCTGAGTCGTGAAAACGTGATTTAGCGGGTCGATTTTTTTATAAGTCCACTCAGCAATAACATATATCTTCTCGTTTTCAAGTCAAATAAGTTAAAAATAAATTTGCACATGAGAGATATGTAATAATAAATATTATTTATTATTTAAATATGTTCCGAAAAATTACCGGTTACGCGGTAATCGTTTTTATGTGACAATAAAAGATTAAAAGTCAAAAAGTCAAGTCGGACCCAAAAAGTCAAAGGGTAAAATGGTCATTTAAAATTCCGAAAATTGCCGGTTGTTACAGAACATCAGAGTGATACTCTTTAGTATTCACAATAACAATGGAAATCCTTCCAGAGTCAACATCAAACAGCTCTGCGGTAGGTGGCTTGCGAGATTCTACATGAATCAAGCTTGTGTCAAGTGGATATCGGTAATGGTCCAGTATATGAATTGATGACTCAATCAGTCAGAAAGTAACTAACTGATTCACTCTTACCATGTTGTCTGCATTGAGACGTTCCGGTAATGAGAACAAGCAAGTACAGTAAATCTAATGCAATCGCGTTAGAGGGTCTAACACTTTGAGCTGGAAACCCTGTCAAGGAGATTCTTCTAAACTGAATCTACCTGATCACAGGTACAGTAGTCATACTATAAAACGGTCCTCACGGAACCGGAGGTTAATGTAACCGAACTTAAGACGAATGACAAAGCCATATTCGTCCATATATGTTGATTATCACTAACATCAATTTTCAAGTATAAGTGACGGCGTTACAACCTCATTCCAGCTGAGTCAAGATTCAAGACCTCATGTTCGTGATCCATAGATAGAGATAAATTCATGATGAAAGCTCAAGTACATGTTTCCAAGACTTCTGCAATCTCTGATGTACAAGCACTTCCTCAAAAGAACATCATCGACAAGATTACTCATGTAGTTCTAGTAATCATGACAAAGAAAATGTTGAGGGAGATTGTTAGCAAGTTTTCAAGACAATGAGCATGAGGGTAATGACACAAGATCGCAAGGCGGCATAAAGATTTAAGGATAAAGATTCAGAGATCTCATTAGTCAAGACAAATCAAGGCCAAAGACCACGTTATCAGTATTTTGTCAAAGGATATCAAGTTAAAGATCACAAGCATGCAAAAGGAACTTTAGAAGAATTCCCAAGACCACAAGGTTCTAAGGCTCAAGACATCACAAGAAGTGAAGCCTTATGTGCAATGACCACCCCTTAAGGGGAGATTGTTAGACCTAGTTTTATGTAAAGTGATGGTCATTAATATTCCCGAACCTTGTATTAGTCTAGTTTATGTTTCTAGGAATTCTATAAGCTAATTGGGCCTAGTTACGGGCTTTAAAGCCCATTAGATATCAAGTCCGGCCTTGGAAGCCTACTTAAACCCAAGGTTGGCCCATGTACTTTACTATATAAAGCCCTCTCCTCATGGAGAGGATGTTGCTCATTTTTGTTTTCACTTAATGTGTAGCCATTTTTCTTTTAAATATTTCTCTCTCTAAACATCTCTCTCTCTCTCTCTAAAACTTCAAGTAAATTCGTGTATTGTGTGTCTGATTGATAAGTGCAACAGGGTGCTTGTGTTGTTCGACCAAAGAAAGAAAGAAAAAGAGAATGGGATGAGAATTATGAGCTAATGACCCCTCCTTATATATTAGGTGAATTTTGGGCATACCTAAAATACTTGCTTAGAGCCAAAGCTAACACAAAATCCATGAACATCCCTTTGGGCCTTATGGCTAGTTGATCCCAACACCAAACACCCCTTGGTGTTGACTTTTTGACTTTTTAAAGCCTTATACTTAATTATTCGTAAACAAACTAATTAACAACCATCTAGTATTCTACCGTTGAATCATATATTAAACACATATATAATAAATATACACCTATATTATTATATAATACTAATAGAATGATATTTAAGTGTATAAGTGTGTGACCCTCATAGGCTCACATATTCCTAGCCGTATAAATATCCGTATGACATGAGCACATCCTAACAAAAAGGAATAATGTTGACTAAGGCATGAGCTATCACCGAAACAATCACAACATGATGTTAGTGAGGGCGTCTTAGTAAACATTGAAGGGGTTGAAGAATGAAAAATAAAAGTTATGTAAAGGGTGAAAAGAAATGAGCCCTCCATACACTTAAACAGAAACCGGGTCAATACATATGTTATCGGTCTTCACAAAGATGAAGTCTAATATTAAAGAAAGACATCATAGACCCAGTGATGCAATGCACAACCCTTTCTAGCCACTGATGTTTCTCTCAAAAGATTATTGTCTTATTTGCCACGGAGATTAACACGTTATATGTTGACTTATCACTTCAAGAACGATGATATTGAAAAGGTGCAGTCAGCTCTAACCTCCGATCACTAAAATCAAAACTCACTAATTGAGTCTAGAGCCAAGAGATCAAATTATTAATCTCATTAGGGCGATTAAATGATAAACACGTGTTGTTCAAAATCAAGAAAACTAGTGCACTAAAGAGTCCTACGCATTATCCTTGTGATCTTGCCAGCACATTCAGAATGATACTCTTTAGTATTTTGTAGTGACGAATGTCCAGTATCAACATCAGATAGCATTGCGGTAGGTAATTTACGAGATTCTTTACGAATCAAACTTGTGCTAACTGAAAATCCAAAGTGATTCAGGTTTATGGATTTGACGGGAAGCACGCAAAATTGTTGTTGCTTACTTTATAGTTTGCATCAATGATTCACCTATATTCGTTGTTATCCTAACTTGAATGGGAATCCGGATATAGGAACGGCTATAGAATATAGAAAAATGTCGTTAGCGTCTCTATACGTGTCCGTTTTAGATAAACTTCAATTTCAGCTGGAAAACCTGTTAAGCAGATTCATTCATGAATCGAGTCATGATGACACATGTACAATATATATACTATGAAACGGTCCTCACGGAACCAAATGTTAACGTTACCGAACTTTGAGAATGAACAAGACATTCGTCTATATCTGTTGTTTATTGCTAACCCTTATAAATGCAGGTGTCGACGATGGTGTAACTACCTCATTTCGGCTCCGTCATATTCATTACCACATTTCATACTCAAGCTTCAAAGACATTTTATTGGCATCAAAGATTCAACAAATCAAGAAAGCTCAGAACATACAAAGACAAAGTCCTCCTCAATGTTCTAATGAAGATTATCATTTCAAGGGAGATTGTTAGCCTTAGAAACATGTCAGCTAACAAAAGGAGAAGTATTAGCTTTCAAGATGATGCAAAGTATAAGCATGTCGGTTCAAAGCACAAGACGATTCAAAGATGTTCACATGTATAGAAAGTGCCAGACTCCATCAAATAAAGATTAAAGTGCCGATCACTACTATCAAGTTCATCTAACACAAGGAAAGATTTAAAGATCTCGATATGAAAGACAAAGTCAAAAGACAATGACAAAGGCTCAAGATCAAAGATCACGAAGCATGAAGGAACAAGTCTACTACAACAAAGTTCAAGACCAAGACTCAATACTGCAAGAAATTAAAGACAATGTAATTTGAATGACCGCTCCTTTGGGGGAGATGGTTAGCCTTCGAAGTATTAGCTAACAAATAAATTAATGGTCATTATAGATATAATGTTGGTCTTCTCGTTTAAGGAACTTTGTAATATATGTAATAGACTAGTCAAGGACTCATGCTCGAGGTTTAAGCTAATATTGTATACGTTGTGGGCCAAAAGCCCATCCAAAGCCGAGTCCGACCCATCCATTTTGATCCTATGCGTCTTAAGCCATTAGGAAGTACTATAAATACCCATTTCCTCATGTAAAGGTTCTTTCATTTGCACAAGGAATACAACCATCTCATTTTACTTTATATTTTCTTCCTATCTCGCCTATTCTCTCTCTCTCTCTCTCTCTCTCTCTCTCTCTCTATATCTTTTATTGTATCTTGGATTGTGTATGTGAAATGGGTTAGTATTTACGGACAACAGGGGAGATATGAAATTTTTATTTTTAAATTTATAAATTTATTAAAAAAGAGATGTAAATTCATAACTTTACTTAATTCTATTTAATTTATTTAAAATTTAACAACTAAAGTTTTATTAATTACTCTATCACTTTTAAGTTTTTTATAAAATAGACATATGTGTTTTTATAAATCTTTATTTTGTTGGATGAGATTTAGATAGGTTTGAGTAAATTGAAGCCTTTGATTTTTATCGACTAATCAAAAGGCCCGATTTCAAAATTGAGTTTTTTTTATTGGTGAAATTCTATTTGTCCCATTTTGTATATTTTCTTATTATATAAGAGAAAAATGAATTTTTTTCAAATACTTTTTCTTTTTATTATATAAAAGATTGGATGTTTTATTGTGGATATTACATGAGATAACTTTATTTGCTTTATGATTGAGACTTTCAAAAACTTCAAACCAATTTCTAAAGTATTGGACTAACACACTTTATTTTTATGGGTTGAGAGAAGACTACACAATGCTAGGGCTGTTTATAATTCGTAATATCCGCAGGAATCATAAACGGAAATTTAAACGAAAAGAATTGAACCAAATTTATCAAGGTTTTTAGGATCGTTTTCGTCTTTGTAAGACCGAGATTGAAGATCAGATCGAGATCTTAAGATCTAACAATAATGTCATTTTCTTAATAATTTTTATACTATTTTACAAATCTACGAATTATTATCACTACTACACAAACTGGTTTTTCCCATGATAAAATCCGTGGGAAACCCCGTGGGTAAGAGCCCTTTTCCACGGATTTCACATGAAACTATTCCGATGGTAAAACCATTGTGGGTAAATATTTTCCCACTGATTTTTCCACAGAACGTTGACTATTTTCCACAGATATTAGCGACTGATGACATCAAATAACGTCTACTTTATAGCATCATTTATCCCAGCTAAATCGCTCGTTTTACATTATTTATGCATGAATTGGTACTTCATTGCTTATATTTGTTATTTGCAGTAATTATCGAGCAATTTGTGAAGTTTAGCTAAAAGGGACGCATTTTGGTGCACAAACAAAGAATTCATGAAAGTCCTCTGATTTTGAAAAACAATATGCCGTATCCAAATCAACGATACGCCGTATATAATACTTTGGTCAACGAAGAAGAACCAACTGGTTTTACATCAATACGCCGTATCTATCAAGAAGATATGGCGTATCCGTGCCTTAACTTCACAAAGACATCCATGACGAGAAGACTCAATAAGTCGTATCAAGAAGCTTTCATACGCCATATTGAGAGGCGGTTGATGCATATTCTAGAATATTATAATTGTGGAGCCTATGCTAAACACCCCAATACGTAGTATCCCACATCGGTCAATACAGTGTATCGACCTTTTTCCAGACTCTATAAATACAAAACCCTAAACTCAGTTTTAGGTATGCTTTTAACCACCAAGTTTGATTTTCAGAAGATCTAAAAAGCCAAGAAGGTCCAGCAACGTGCTTCAATCCATAGGGAAACCCTTGTAATTTCTATACTCTAAATACGCGTTCGGTTTTTGGTATCGTTTAGTTTACCTTAATCATTCATCTATGACATTTGTATAGTTACAATGGTTGTTGGCTAATACCTTTAGGTATTAGCCATGTTTATGATAATTTAATGTTTGGTTTATGTTTATCTCGATTGCATCTTATTCGTTGTGTGTTGTTTTATGTTTATCAATTTATACTCGTTTACGTGCTTAACTATGCGACCTATCATTCAACTGGATCTAGAAATACAAATAGAGCGTTAGCTAGATGTCGGGATAGCTCTCCATATCTGCAACTTATATATCTAGAGTAATAGGATCACAAATATTGACATGTCTTTGCCTTTGGTTAGTGAACAAGTTGGACTAGCAGGTGACCTAGGATCAACAAATGACATTCTGATTCCTTGTGTAAAGATCTAGTAAGTGGACTACTAGTATATAAAGAGTCATTAAGCAGTAAGTTAGTAAAGTCTCGATGAGCTAGGATTCTATAAGATCACCATTATTGTCTCCTAAGATAGATTATAATCAACCATGAATACTTTATGTGGATGTGGTTAATTGTGACAGAATTGCCAGATCTAGGTTTTAGGAAGAAGTGCCGCCTAAATCTAGGAATGATATATCAACAACGAGATAAGACAATCATTGCACTTATAAACTAAAACATGCGTTTTATTAGATTAAAAATGGTTAATACGTTTCCCCTACATTAGGCTTGACATCTTCTTTTTCTTCTGTCTATCAACTTGCGTATGTTAATTGTCATCAAAACTTAGGTGAGAATAACCCAAACCTCGTGCCAGTCTCTCAGGCTGAAAACCCCCTTTTTGCGTTAGTTTAGGTTTAACTTAGGTTTAACATAGAATAAAATAAATTAGGACTAACATAGATAACTAAAATACTAATAGATTTAAGTATTAACACTCTCGCTCTTAGTGATCGACACCTTACTTACCAAAGAACCTACAACTAATTGGGTACACTGCCCGTTAGTGTTGTTTTTAGGTAAAGTCGGCAAAATATAAATAGTAAAACTTGATAATAAATATTACCTACGCACAACGACACATCAAGTTTTTGGCACCACTGCCAGGGAGTGAAGTTGTTTAATTCTTGTTTATTAGGATTTTAGTTTAATTTGCATTTAGTTTGTTTTTGTGTGTTTGTTTTTGAGTTTTTGATTTCTACATTGTATATTTTGCATATTGTGTGTTTGTGTGTTTTCTGCATTATTAAAGTCTGCTGTAATTTTCTGAGTCGAATACTGAATACGGTGTATTCATCCCTTTATATACGGCGTATAAATTTTTGCTAAAACGATAAATTGTATTGGACTTTAAACATCAATACGGCGTATTCAGTTTACTGAATACGGCATATTAGTCTGTTTGACCTTTTTCTTTCGTAGAAAATTTATTACAGGAAATGGATGATCCTGATATTAATATGGAGGAATATGTTCAGCTTGAAACTAAGAGAGCTCTTAGAAACGATAAGGTGTATAACTGGGAAACAGCTACGTATGGTAAGATCTGGTATGATGAAGACGTTCACTACCCGAGATTTTTTGAAATAGAATTCCTAGCTATAGTCTACAATGATGCATTGGGATCTAAATCAGATTTCTCATCTGAACCTACGGTAAGTCCTCAGCATGTCGATGAAATTAGTTTAAAAAATGAAACATCGTTGTCCGAATATGATGATGCGGAATACAATGTTATATCCTATAATGATCTACTTCCTTTTAACATATAATCTGTCGATGATTCAAAATCGGACACGGATAATGATAATGATAACATCGATATCAAACAGTATTCGGGGGATATATTTATCGAACCATTACCTTATGTAATAAGTACCGATATCGGTACCTATGCATAAGGGTCGAATAAACTTTTGAAAACAAGTCATGATGCAATTAATAAAATTTTCACTGCTGAAACTTTTATCAAGGAATTATGTGTTAATATCGTGACTTGGAATTATTTTAACGAATGGATGCTAATAAATCTTATTAAAAATTTATATGTTCCATTTGGCATCCCGTTCGAACCCAAGCTGTTTTATAAGGATGTGATGAAGCTGGAAACAAGTTTAACTTAAAGAATTTTATGTAAACAAAAGTACTTGCCAGGAGACAACCCGGAATGTATTTTCAATTTTGTTATTGAGTCTATCTTCCCAGGTAGTCGATACGGCGTATCCAAACCCTATGGATATAGCGTATTGACCCCGACCTGGACGTTATCCATTTTATTTTTCTGCACTTTAAAACTTTTTTTTAGACTTGTCGATACGGCGTATTCATAAATATGAATACAACGTATTTGACCTCTGACCCGTACTTAAGATTTTTAATACAAGTCTCAATACGGCGTATCCTGAAACATGGATACGGCGTATCGACTTCCTGTACAGTTTTTAGTTTTTATTTTCTAACTGACGATTATCCAGAGATAGAATTGCACTTGTTTTCTTATAATTAATACATGAACCTTACTGGACGATTAAATGAATTTGGTGATGCTTATTTTCTGGAATTCTATGTGTGTTGTAGTCATGCTGGTATTCAGAAGCTTTTACAACACACATCCTTGCTCATATACGCAACATGGGGGATCATACCGAGCAAATCTCAAGGGAGTTTTCTGTTCTAATTCTTTAATTTCTTGTTTTTCATGTTATATTTATACAACGAGGGCGCTGTATATTTCAAGTGGGGGAAGGAGATATAGAACATTTACTTGTCCTTATTTTTATAAATAATATGCCTAATTTATACTCAAATTTAAAAAAAATTAGCATATTTTTTGTGAAATTATTAGTTACATGACCCGCATACATAACCCTAATTTCCAATTGTGAGAATTTAGCCTTATCTGTTTCTCAATTTTTACCCCAGATTCCACAAAAATATGGGTGTGCCGGTGACTGTAGTAAACTTTAGAACTTAGCTTGGTATAGTACTCGAGACCACAATAATAAGCGCTATTTTAATAGATAGAGTGACCTTTCTAAACTGGTAAATTTCTAGGATTACACCAAAAAGCCTATACATATTGTGATATTAACTAAGCACATCAGTTAGTTAACCCCCGTATAAACCCTTTTGTTTACTCTCATTTTAAGAGTAAGATACCCCTAGAAAAACCTGCTAAGTCATTCCTTTCTTTTGTTATACCAAATTATGTTTCGTTACACCCTTACACCTTAGCCTATCCTGTAGATTAAGTCCTTAATCGGTTGCTAGTTGCTTGTGTGTAAAGTATTGTATTTCTGTCGCAATGCATATTTTCTATCTATGGTTAGGTCGGGAAATTACACAATGCAATTAGGAATGTGAAAGTAGTTTATCTTAGTGCTCGTGTAGTTACTACTTAACTAGTATGATTGGATATTAGTTATTCAGATTTATCATGTTCGTGAAGTGGTGAAAAATACACCTTTATTCAGTTTATTAGTTTATGTTTGAAAAAAAATATCAAAAAAACAGAAAAATACAAAAAAAGAGAGAAAAAAGTGAGGTTTGTGAGATAATCGGTTCGTCTAAGCGTACACGATTCAATTATTTATGAGGATCGATTATTCGTTGATACGTGTTATAAACCAACGATGTAAAGTTTTGTTGTATATTATTTTTAGTTGGTCGCAATATAAACCAACTATGTATTTTCATGTACTAAGTGGTAGATATCGCCACTATTGTTGTATAGTATGTATATTATGAATGAGTAGGAGTTGGATGTTACGAGAACACCAACTAAGGTTGTTTTCATGAGAAGCATGAGTTGTCTAATTTATGTTTTTTTATGGGTATGGTCGGGAAAGTAGCTAGCAACACTATTCCTTAAATGTTTGGACTTAATCTATTTGTTTTGTTTTATTTTACACCAATTTTCCCATGACTAATTCCTAGCCTTTGGTTTGCTCGAATGAGGAACTGAGCAATTACATGTGTCTTATTCATGGATTTGTTTGTGTATGTGTGATTTTGCCATCCTTATTGGTATATTACTATTGGGAAAGGATTAGCTATCCCCTACCCTATATAACATTCATCCTAACCTTTGGTTTTACTCGAATGGGGATCTAAGCAATCATGTATGTCTATTCCATGGATTTGGATGTGTATATATGATTTTGTCGGCCTTGTTGGTTTACTACTATTAGTAAAGATTACTTGATCCTATTCTTTAGCTTATTCGAGTTAAGGAGTGAGCAATGGGAAGTGTCGCGGTCATGGATTTGGGCGTGCATTTGTCATTTTGTCGCCTTTTCTGGAATATTGGTATCGATAAAGATTGAAAAGAATGATCAACCCTTAAACCTTAACCCAATTTACCTTTTTAGACTTGTTACTCCTTAGCTTTAGTGGTGGAGATGTGTATCCTGGCCAAGCTTATGATAGAATACTCGTCACGACTGATCAATTGAGCGAATTACTTAAACGTTACCACATAGATTATCTGAGTGATTTGAGTGTTTTCATTTTCCCTTTTTCGTGAGGTGTTTGTTTGTGTGCTAGTGATTAAACGAAAAAATTGCTTAAAGGAAAAAATCTTAAACCTTGGTTTGGGATACATTTTCGTAAGTTTCTAAAGTCTACTTGAGGACAAGTAGGATTCAAGTGGGGGGATATTTGATGACATCAAACAAAGTCTAATTTATAGCATCATTTATCCTAGCTAAATCGATCGTTTTACATTATTTACGCATGAATTGGTACTTAATTGCTTATATTTGTTATTTGCAGTAATTATCGAGCAATTGGTGAAGTTTAGCTAAAAGGGACGCATTTTGGTGCACAAACGAAGAGTTCATGAAAGTCCTCTGATTCTGACAACCAATACGCTGTATCCAAATCAACGATACGCCGTATATACTACTTTGGTCAACGAAGAAGAACCATCTGGTTTTACATCATTGCGTCGTATCCATCAAGAAGATACGGCGCATCTGTGCCCTAACTTCACAAAGACATCCATGACAAGAAGACTCAATACGTCGTATCCAAAATCTTTCATACGTTGTATTGAGAGGCGGTTGATGAATATTCTAGAATATTATAATCGTGGAGCTTACGCTAAATACCCCAATACGCCGTATCCCACATCGGTCAATACGACGTATCGACCTTTTTTCAAACTCTATAAATACAAAACCTTAAACTCACTTTTAGGTATGCTTTTAACCACCAAGTTCGATTTTCAAAAGATCTAAAAAGCCAAGAAGGTCCAACAACGTGTTTCAATCCATAAGGAAACCCTTGTAATTTCTATACTCTAAATACGTGTTCGGTTTTTGGTATCGTTCATTATCGTTTAGTTTACCTTAATCGTTCATCTATGACATTTGTATAATTACAATGGCTGTTGGCTAATACCTTTAGGTATTAGCCATGTTTATGATAATTTAACGTTTGGCTTATGTTTATCTTGATTGCATCTTATTCGTTGTGTGTTGTTTTATGTTTATCAATTTATACTCATTTACATGCTTAAGTATGCGACCTGTCATTCAATTGGATCTAGGAATACAAATAAAGTGTTAGCTAGATGCCGAGATAGCTCTCCATATCTGTAATTTATATATCTAGAGTAATAGGATCACAAATATTGACATGTCTTTGCCTTTGGTTTAGTGAACAAGTTGGACTAACAGATGACCTAGGATCAACAAATGACGTTCTGATTCTTTGGGTAAAGATCTAGAAAGTGGATTACTAGTTGATAATTCGATCCAAATACGTATATATAAATAAATAATATATAAATACGTAAGGATACTATCAATAATAATAGATAAGTAAGTATTCCGTGAGGCTTTCAAAAGATTTCACTTTTATCCAAAGCAAAACCGTAAAAACCTACACGGGTCGTTCTCCCAACGAGGCGTGCAATGGAAAGTCGTTTTTCGGTTTGATAATCAATGTTTGAATGAAACAAGGCTTTGAATGGGTTTTCTAAATCTACGGGAAAAATCAATTAAAAGGCAATCTAAACTAAAAACAAAAGCAATGACTAAATTAAAAACGTAAACGGAAACGTAAAAACGCGATTTGAAAACCTAAATTATCAAAACTTAATCCTAAAATGATTATTTAACTTTTTATAAATCCTAAGTGACTAAAATGTAAGAACAAAGATAACTAAACCAAAAACGAAAGTGTTTAAAGCTTAAAATCATGAAAAACGGGAACGGGATCTAATCCCGTTCTTTAAAAATTCAAAATAGAAAATTTTAACCCTACGAATGCAAATTCAATTTTCTACAGTCCTAAATGATAAAAGAAAATTTTTAAAAAAAGAATTATATTTTTTTTTTTTTTTATTTAATTTAATATGAATTAAAAACTGTTTTAAAAAGAAAATATCATTAAAAATACTAAATAAAACGGGAAAAATCTGAAAAATTCAGGGAAAGTGCATTAAACAGTGAAGATTCTAAGAAAAATAAAAACTTTGAAACACAGCTTATAAATAAGCCAGAAATAAGCTAGTTTTGGCTGAAAGCTTAAATGCAAAAAGAGGTATAAAAGTCAAATGGTGAGTAGGGCTAACAGATAGCCCTACTGGTGCCAATGGTTAGTGTGTGTGTTTTAGGGACGGTGTTGTTGTGAAGAGGGAGGTCATGGGTTCGACCCACATGCCTCTCCTTTTTAATAAAACATTTTAAAAAAAAAAACTTATAAAACATGCAAAAATAAGCAAATTTAAAAAAGATGACTTTTTATGAAACTCAAAAATAAGCTGGTAAATAAGCAAATGAATGTGACAGTTTTGGTATTTTTTACACTAAGTCCTAAAATAAGCTAACTGTTTGGAAATTTTAGACAAATAAGCTAGTTAAAAAGCAAAATAAGCCAAGACAGAATTGAAACTACACCTAATAAGCAAATAAAAACAAAAATAAGCAAGGGAAAACAATAAGCAAACTCAGAAAAGCAATAAGCAAAATGGCCTAAATCTGCATACCAACTAGCCTAGGGACACTTTTTGGGCTTAATTTTAAGCACTTAAAGTGATCCATCATTGTTTAATGCATATAGCAACCTTAAAGCATAGTCCTTAAGGTGCTTCTAGAATCAACAATAACAAATGAGTTATGAAACCAAATAACCCAAGATAAAAAAAAAGGGCCCCCCCCCCCCTTTTTATTTTTAAAAAAATCCCAAAGAGGCTGCTCACATCATAGGTTGCCACTTTTTGGTTTTTTTTATATAAGACTATGGCAATAAGCAGGCCTAAAAATAAGCTAGTGACAGTCTTTTAAAAAGTGAAACAAGTTAAAACAGATGAACTATGAACTAAAAACTACTTGTACACCAATTTTTACATTCTAAAACTTATTTTTACTATCTGCAAAATGGATTTGAAAAAGGCTTTTTTAAAACTGTTACAACTACTTATGACAGATTTTGGACAAAAACTCAAATGCCAATAACAATTATCAAAAACCTATCACACTGAATTCAACACCTAAAATAACACTTAAGAAAGACTTAAAAGCTTGTCAAGAAATGCTAAATCAAATAAGTCACCTTAAAAACAGTTTTTGAGACCACATTTTTGGAACAATGTTTTTTTTTTAAAAAAAAATAAAAAGATTTTAAAAACCAAAAAAACTCTTATATAAACTTTAAAACTTTTTGAAAACTGATTAAAATGACTAAATTTTGCTTGTTGAAGTTGACAGAATGACCCAAATGGTTTTTTTAACCACTTTGACCCATTTTGAGGGCTTAACCCAAACACCCCTTTAATAATCAAAAGTCAATTTTTAAAGAGATTTGCAAAGATTTAAGCTAAGGATTTTAAAGACAGAAGGCGAGTAATCAATATAAAGCAATAATAAGCAAAAGGTGCTCAAAAATAAGCACTCAAATAAGCAACAAAGAATTAAGCAGATTAAGCAATTTAAAGACAGTTTCAAATAAAAAATAAAACAAAGAACATGCAAGCATTAAACAGAGACAAGTAAGCATAAATTAACATAAATAAGCAGTAAGGAACAGTAATAAGCAAATGAATAGTAATAATCAAAAAATGGAAAATAAGAAAATGGAACTCACAAATTGTCCACAATCAGCTTTGTGCAAGGGAATAAGCTCTCAAAATAGCTTATACCAACCTATATGCTTCACAAGAAGCTCTAAACCAAGGCCATCCACTATTTACCTTGCTCCATGTGTTGAGTGACATGTTTTTTTGTGATTTAAAAAAAAAATTTAAGACAGAGATTAAACAAGCTTTTAAATGAACTTTGAATGAATGAACAACTTATAATAGAGATTAATGACTGAATTTAAAAGACAATGGAAGATAAATGACAATATTTAAAGGAAAGCTTAAAATTTCATTAACTTAAAAAAATACAATGCTTGAATTTTAAATGACAGTAATTTAAAAATGCAGTAAAGTAAATGGTCTAATTAGTTCTAAAACAAGACTAAGGACAAAAAAAAACATAAGCTACAATGGGTCCTATACATAATACTGAAAAGTCTTCAAGTCCCCCCCCCCCCCCCCCCCCCCCCCTTGGCTTTCGTTTGATGTGTTTCGTTCTGTAGAGAAAACTGAAGGTGTGTTTTCTTGTGATATGAGTCCGAAAAGTCATACTGAAGCTGTTAATCCCCCCCCTTTCTTGGTCACTATTCCAAACTTATCAAAACCCTTCATTATTCTGACCCCCGTCTTTTTTCATCAACGAATCACAAATAAGAGGATGCCAGCGTGTGTTTGATGTTTATGTGTGTGGGTGTTGGGGTTTAACTTATTTTATCATAGGGTAAAATGGTTGACAGTGACAGATGAGGAAGATGATGAATAGTAACTGGCGGGTTTAAGGTTTTTGGTTTGAAAGTTGGCAAGTATTGCCCTTCTTGTTTGGTGGTTGTTTTGCAATGGTTTAGTCCTTAAAACAAACAATTTAAAGGTATAAGGGTAATAGTTTAACAGTGTTAAATTGTGTAAAAAGTGTGTTGGGCTAATTGTGTGATCGTGTACTGTATTTGGCATATATTGGGCTAATAAGCCCAAGTGGTATCAAGGCTTATATAAGCCTTTGTTTAAATAGCTTAATGGGCTGATTCGGCCCATTAGATGAGTGCGGGTTGGCCCATTAAGTATTTCTTCGGTTTTGGCTCTGTCTTTGACTTTGACTTTGTCAGGGTTGACTTTGGTTGACTTTTTGACTTTGACTTTTTCTTCACGCTCTTTTTGTTCTCGTGCTCGGTTTTGTCGTTTTGGCTTCGATTTTGTCTTTTTTTGTTGATATCTATTTCCTGCACAATATAGATGCAAAACACACAAATACAATGTATTTTTGGTATGTATTTAGTCTTTTAAGCACGTTTTCCTAGTAAATGTATGATGTTTAATTAAGCCATACCAAAATCCCCATACAAAGTATAAGATGTACGTGTCCCTCCACTCAATGCGACAATTAGAACACTTAAGAAAACCTAAACCCACCAATCTCCTCGACTAATGAAACCCGAGAAGTAGCCAAGTGTTCATCAAGGGGAATTAAAGAATCAATAGCTTTAAAAAGCCCCATTTTGACTATTTTTTGTATTTACACTAACTACCACTAATAGTTTTGTATTTTTCTTTTTTTTTTCTCAACTAACTAACATGTTTGACTTTTGTTATTTTATAACTTTTAAGGATCATAGAACAAGAAACATTTCAATCCTAAAATGCCCCAAAAAGGATAAATTCATCGTTTCCGACTTTTTATTTATTCCAAACCAAGCTTAAAACGAAATCACCGTTAAATATAAGTTAAGATGCTAACACTACTCATATTTATAACTTGTGAACTTTTCGCTCCCGACAATTATTATATCTTAGGTGAATGTGCCATTTCGAATTTCAACCATGGATCAACGTTTTGCAAAATTTATATGCTGCAACTTCCACCCTAGTGAGTTTGATAGGGCGAGATCCATCCATGTAGCCGACAGTTCGTCTCGGCACATCCCAACCTTGCGGCTAAGTGACCAGGCTTTTGACACCCCACATAGACTAGTATCGAGACTCACGGACCTTCGGTTTCAAAAACTCTTAGGTTTCCCGTATATACATAAAATCACAACTTAAAACGAAATAGTCTTAGTTCAAAAGCATATTTAAATTTAAGAAAAAGAGATTTTCCCTATATTTATTTAATTCATCACGTTATTTCACGCTTAACATTAACATAACTTATGATACAATTGAAATCCTCGACCTTTTTGAAGGCTGCAACATCGGTTGTGAGCCGGCAAGATGCAACAAACTTTTATCAGTCTCGGATAAATACTATGTGCCTTATTTAGAAGACTGCAACATCGGTTGTGAGCCGGCAAGATGCAGTAAACTTTTATCAGCCCACAGTTTATTATTATTATTACCATATTTTTTTTCATTTTTTTTACCATGATATAGAGAAAATTTCGTTTTATAAAACTTAAGTATAAATTTGAACTAAAATTATTGATATCATCCATACTTCAAAAATTGTTGATTTAAGTTTAATTTTCAAAAATAGCACGTATTTATGAGTCCAGTGGGGGCGTTTAGAAGTTATGGGAGAAAAAGCTACAAATAACACACATGACTCTTAAATTTCCAATAATCCATATTATTCATCCACTCATACATTAACTTCTATCATTTTCCGTCCTTAGACTCGAATTTTCGGCAGAATGCTTAGTCTAAAAGTTAAGGAACAAGCTAGAGCTCAACACGCTCGATCGAGTCAAAATTTATTCTTATTCTACCCCAGGAAAGTCAAAATTGTGACAAAACACTCTTTTTTTTGAAAATTTTTAAAAATTTTCATTTTTTTGGTATTTTGGTGGTAAAAACAGGATTACTTAAAAACAACGGCTGCAGGCATAATCAAATCGATAGATCCCCCCATACTAGAACTAAACATTGTCCTTAATGTTTTAAGAAGGGTCTCTACGTCACTCTAAAGCCGTTTATTAAGTGTGCTAAAGATGAGCGTTAGTCGATAAGATTTTAGGATATTGGATTCCCAAAAGTGGACTGAGATGTGAACTCGAGGAACGAAGTAACAAAACCGACGAGCACCGAGAGTGCTTCAAAATCCAGGCAATCCTGGACATACAACAAAAACCACAAAACACGAGAAAGGTAGAGGCGAGCCTCATCACAACACAAAACACTTATTCATTACTACTACTAGGATAAGCATGGGTTGCCACCCACGAAGCGCCTTGTTTTTGTTAACCGAGTCACAAGCTCGACTCGACCCCGAATTCATTGGTCCATGGGGGAGCAAGTGGAAGATAAAATCTCCATCGGACTTTCATTCAAGTGGTTTGGATAAACATTGAATTTCATGAAAGTTCCACTCCGATGAGATACACTCGGCATAAAAGAATGATAAACGGAGATGCCGGGGTCAAAAATGGTATCTTCATTCCCGCAAGAGAGAAGATATGGTGGAGTAACGGGATACGTGAGAAAAGGAAGAAAGATCCATACAACATATGCCAAGAGAGGAGATTGGTCATCCTTGAATGGTAAATTCATATTTGTCGTAGAAAGAATGCTCTCACGAATCCTAAAGTCAACAATACTAGTCAACTCACCCGAATCGGGCTTACTCTTAAAATAGAACAATCATACACCGGTGGATATATGATGTGAGCGAGTTCATTGGCGAACTCCTCATGATAAAAGTCACTCCTATCGGCAGGAGGAAACGGATCATTCGAAAGATCAAAGATAAACGAATCATATTTAGAAAGAGAAATATCAGAATGAGTAGTGGTACTGCCACTACTCTTCTCTTCAATATGATCGTCATCAAAATAGAAAGCTTCATAATCCGGAAGAGAATAATCAGAACGAGTAGTGGTACTGCCACTACTATTCTCTTCCAAATCAAAGCAGAAAGTTTCATATTCGGGTATAGAATTATCAAAGGTGTTAGTCTCCTCCAAGAAAAAGTTAAGAAATGTGGAGGGAGACTTGGTCACAAAATCAGAAGATGGAGGTGGATTAGAATTAATTGCTTCGATCTTAGCAATGAGAAGATTGATTTTCGATAATTTTTCATGAAGAATATCGTCCTCAATCTCTCCATCTTCTGTGTGAAAATCCTTCACCTCCTTTAAGCTGACGAGCTCAGAATCGGGAGGTGATGTCTCAACATAATCGATGTCGTCAATAGAGAAAGAATCGTCATCAATCGAAGTAGAATCATCGTTAGAATCGGATAAACCTTCAAATTGATCTTTTGAAATGTCAAGAGGCAGAGAATTATCACGAAAAGGCACATCACACATTTTGTCGGGAATACCCTCAGACTCACTTGGGATTTGGACAAGGTTCTTGACACTAGACTTTATTACTTCGTCTGATTCTGTTGCCAGAATAGTGTCAAGATGCTCATCCTTCATTATGAGAGAGTCAACGAGCTCCTTGGTTGATAAAACGGGTATGATTGCAACACACGGAGGAGGTCCAGAAATAATAATATCTTTCAAGGGAATAGAACTTTCCTTGTTATCGTCATCATCGTAATATGAGGTAGGCAAATTACAACTTGGAGTATTAATATATTCTGCCAACTCCTCGTTTATACTTTACAAATCTTGAAGAAGTTTGCAAATCAATTCTTGTACCTCCTCGGATTGAGCATGCTTAATTTCAAAAAAATTGTCCCAAGCTTGCATTAAAACCTTTGGTGTTTCCCTAAAAGAAATACGATTAAATTTCTTTAAAAAGGTTTCAATAGAAATCATTAAGTCTTCTTTAGCTTGCAAAATTTTCTCACTTATTTCTTGAGGAGGTTGATGAATGACGGGAAATTACGGGGGTTGAATTTGGTCAAAAGAATTGGAATCGTGAAAATTTTGATTCATCGGTTGACATTCAAAAGTCGCATGAGGACCCCCGTAATTTTCACAACAAAGACTTTGTTGTTGAAAACTTGGTAAAGTTTGTGGGAACTCATCATAGTTTTGATTGTAGCATGGTTCCGGGTTTGGGACTTGTGGTGTACAATAGTGACCATAATGAGCATCGTTCCCGCAAAAATCACACAAGATTGGTTCATAGTGTGTGGGGTAGTCGGAAAAATTTTGAGAATCGTCAAAAGAATTCGGATTTGGATCATAAGCAAATGAATTTCCAGCTCCAGAATTGCATGTCGGACAAAATTCATTTTGAAGTTTATCTCCACACCTTTCGCAATTACATTGTTGACAAACAATACCGTATATCGGACCCCCACACCAAAAACATTCACGTGGCTCGAATGTCGACATTAGAATTAAACAAATAGAGGATAAGAAAAAGAATTAAATGCCAAAGAGGTTAAAGGAGAGTATTTTTGGTTTTTTAGGTTTTTTAAACAATTCATTATATTAAAGGACAAAATGAGATAAGACAACTTAAGCCAATAATCAACTTGCTTCACGGTAGCTCTCTAAAAGAAAAACGCACAAAGGAGCGGAGGAGCGGGAAAGCGCGAAGCTATTGAAAACCTTCTCCTTTAAGGTCGTAGTTCCTCGGAACAACCCTCCTTAAACCCCTCTTATAGTTTGTTAAACTTTTAAAGGTGAGTCGTACGTCGCAAGTGACACAAAAGGCAAGTTTTGAATCTTTGATTCGGGAACTTATTATGAAAATGCTCAAGTTGAGAGCATTATATTGATGATGGTTTTTATTCTTTATTAAAGACAATGATTTTATATTTTTGATTTTTCTTGTTTTTATATACTAATAAAAGAAAATGAAAAATATTTTTGTATTTTTATATTTTTATAAAGAAAATAACTTCACAAGGAAGGATCTTCAAGGCACAACAAACTTCAACTCGATAATCGTCTCACGGCGCCAAAAATTGATGTAGCAAATTATACTATATATAATATATAATATAGGTGAAAATAAACAAATCACTTTTAAAATCCAAAAAGCAATGAGTTTAAATTCACAAATAAAAATATATATATCCCAAAGTATCGGTTTCTCGCTTCGTTATCCACAAAGTTTAAAACCGGACCTGGGTCGTTAACATTTCATCTAAATAATGCTGCTTCAGATCCTCCATTTCTTGGATACTCATTTCTTGAAGAGGTGATTGATCGATATTAGCCGCCTGCTTTTGTTGAAGTAGCTTTTCACAAAATGATTGCATCATTTGAAGAAGTTCATATATCTTTTGCTGATTAAGGTTCTCTTGAATACTCGGAGGCTGATAATTGATGGAATATTGTAGGGGTTGGTCAAAACCAGAATAGTTAGGCTCAAAATAGTTTTGATTCATCGGTTGACATTGAAAACTTTCATGAGGACCCCCACAGTTTTCACAATTAAGATATTGTTGTGAAAAACTTGGTGAATTTTGTGGATAATAATTATCACTAAAGTTTTGATTGTAGCTCGGTTCCTGCTCATAGAGAAGCGAAAACAGAGGTGGACAATCATAACCATAATGAGAATCGTTCCTACATAACTCACGCAAGTATGATTCGTATTGGGGTTGTGGAGGGTGGGAGAAATCATTTGGAGGATCATTGAAATAATTCGGATTTGAATCATTAACGAATGAATTTCCAGCTTCAGAATTGCAAAATGAACAAAATCCTTCTCTAAGATAATATCCACACCTCACACATGTACACCGTTGACAATGTACACCATCTTCTCACGGATCTTTACAATGAAAACAATGAAATTGGTTGAACGAAGATGTTTTGGGTTGTGAAGGTGGGTTAGAAATATCAGGAGTTTGATTATAAGAATTTGGATTAGAGTCATAGACGGGCTCATCTCCGAAACTCACATTGGTACAATGCCGACAATTTTTACCGTTAAACGGACCTCCACACCACGAGCGTCTTAAAAACCAAAACATTTTGAAGAATTATTGGATAAGAAGGTTAAGAGAATAAGAATTAAACGAATAAGAGGATAAAGAAGAATATTTATAGATTTTTCAAATAAAATATAAGAAATAATAAAAATTAAGAAAAATATTTTTGGTAACCGAAAGCCAATAGTGCACGGTAGCTCTCTAGAAAACGCACAAAGAAGCGGAGGATCGGGTAAGCGCGAAGCGTTTTAAAAACCCCTACCTCCTTTCGGGTCGAAAGTCCGCAAGGATCGACCGCCTTCTTTATATACTCTCTTTATATTTGTTAACTTAAAGATGAGCAAACGTATAGACAATTACAAACGGTTATTTTCAATATTAAAATAAAAGAAAAATAATATTAGAAGTGTAAAATATTTTTGTATTTTTATATAAAATAAAACAAAAACTTTCACGGGGAAAGGATCTTCAAGGCTCGAATACGAACAATTCCGTAAAAATCGTTACACCTCTCCCCGGCAGCGGTGCCATTTTGATAATCGTCTAGATATGTATCAAACAAATAACCCTCAGATATTATATATATATATATATATATATATATATATATATATATATATATATATATATATACATATACATATACGTAAGCAAAGTATCATATAAATTATTCTTAGGAAATAATAATAAGTAATCAATACGGGTATCGTTCTCCTCGGTGAGAGGTGAATGGAAATTCATGTTTATGTCGGGTAATTCGTCCCTATACGTATACGTAAAATATAGTATAAGGATTTATCAATAATAGTATAGTAATAAGTATTCCGTGAGGATTCTAGAAGATTACTTTTATCCAAAGTAAAATTCAAAACCTTCCCGGGTTGTATTGATGTAGCAATTTATACTATATATATAATATAATATAGGTGAAAATAAACAAATCACTTTTAAAATCCAAAAAGCAATAAGTTTAAATTCACAAATAAAAATATATATATCCGGAAGTATCGGTTTCTCGCTTCGTTATCCACAAAGTTTAAAACCGGACCCGGGTCGTTATGTCCCAACGAGGCCGCAAATTTGAAAATCGAGAATCGGTTTGGAATTTATGCTTGAATGATCAAAGATTTGATTGGGTTTTCTAATTCTACGGGAAAAAGCAATTAAAAGGCAATCTAAACTAAAAACGAATGGAATTACGAAATTAAAAACCAAAACGGGAACGTAAAAACGCTACTTAAAACCTAAAATATCAAAATTTAATCCTAAAGTGATTTTTTTACTTTTTATAAATCCTAAGCGACTAAAATGCAAGAACTAAGAAAACTAAACCAAAAACGTAAGTATTTTAAGCTTAAAAACACTAAAAAGGTGAACGGGATAATCCCGTTCTTTAAAAAATCAAATTCTAAAATTTTAACCCTACGAGAGCAAATCAAATTTTCTACAGTCCTATTTGATAAAAGAAATTTTTCTAAAAAAGAATTAGATTTTTTTTACTTTAATTAATTATAAAAAATACTAAACGAAATTGGAAAAATCTAAAAAAATGCAAGAAAATACTTTAAGCTATGAAGAACCTAGGAAAAATACAAACTTGGACAAACAGCATATAAATAAGCCGTAAATAAGTCCAAAAGGGCTGAAAAGCTTAAGGGCCAAAAAGCCCTTAAATACAAACCATTTAGGACTTATAACGAAAAAGTCCCAAGGGCGCAGTGGTGTTGTGTGTGTGTGTTAAGTCGTTTGGTTGAGAGGGTAGAGGTCAGGGGTTCGAGCCCTGCTCACCCTTGGCTTCCCCTTTCCCAAACTTTTTTTTAAACATTTTTTTAGAAAAAGATTTATAACTAAAAAATAAGTAAATTTAAAAAAGGCAACTTTTTTATTAACTTAAAAATAAGCCGGAAAAGCTAAAAGAAACAGGCAGACATATAACTTATTTATACACTAAGACTTAAAGGGCTAACAGCTAGGCTTATTTAGAACACAATAAGCAAATGTAAATGCAAATAAGCAAACACAGATATCTAGACAAACCTAATAAGCATATATGAGCAAGAATAAGCCAATAATATCAAGCAGAAAAGCTTAAATAAGCTAATAAGCAATAAGGCCAAGCTACTTAGCCAAACAGCCCTAGGGACACTTTTCTAGCTTATTTTTAAGCTAGTTAAGGGATCCTTATGGCTTAGTGGCTTATATGCCCTTAAAGTCTATCCAATAAGCTTCAATAATTAACAAAGAAAAAAGAGTTTGAAATACATATAAGCTATGAAAAGGGCTTAAGAAAGAGGCTGATCACACAGATTTCACACTTTTTTGGTTTTTTGAAAAGACAAGTAGCAGTTTTGCAGACCTAATTAAGCTAGTATAAGCTATTTAAAAAAACACAAAAAGCTTAAAAAGAGTAAGCTTATACTACTAACTACTTGTGTAGTGAAAATCAAACCCTAAAACTTATTTTAAAATACCTAAAAATGAGATTGAAATCAGTAAAAACTTAACCCATTGCTTGCAAACACTAACTGTTTTGACCAATTTACCATAAAACTAATGAAACAACACTTAAAACTTCAAGACCAGATTCTTTACTTGAAAATGAATGCATAATGAATAACAGCTAGTTAAAACTGACTAAGAAGCCAAAAACAATTTTTATCCTCTTTTGACCCATTTTGAGTCTTAACCCAAACACCCCTTTAAAATGTTTTTTGACATTTTCTAACACTAAAGGACTGATTTAAGCTAAGATTCAAGGAAACCAGATTATAGCTAAGCCTTAACATAAATAAATAAGGAATAAGCAGCAGTGAATAAGCACTCAATATGCAAATGAGCAAATAAGCAGATTTAAGTTAAAACCAAAGACATATTTTATAAAATCTTGAACTAAGATCCTACAACTATAAACTAGCATTAATAAGCAACTAAACAAAAATAAGCAGTAAATATGCAGAGAGATAAGCAAGCAATAAGCCACCAATAAGCAGAATAAAAAATAAGCTTAAAAAGAGAAATTGAAGAGTACCTTTGACCTTTGCTCAAAACAAGGTCCAAGAGCTTAAAAGAGCTTATCAACAAGCTCTAGCTTGTTGGAAACAAGCTAGTAGGGTCCCATAAGCCCATCCATATTTGGCTTATCATCCAAAATTTAAGCTTAGGTATTTGAGGGGTAATAAAACAGTACTTGCATAAAAAACTTTTCTAAAAGATTTATGAATAAAACAGATTGTATAAGCTTATGAGAGCTTTATGACTTGTGAGAATAAAAACTGAATTGCATAAAAAAAAGAACAGAATTGCTTAAAAACATAAAAATTGAATTTTCATTAAAACTTAAAGATGGTTACAAGGCTTTTAAAAGTAAAGTACAGAATTTAAAAATGATATTAAACATTAAAAGTAAATTTTATGCTACTCCTAAAATTACACTACTCTAGATGATTTTTTACAATGAAGAAATAAGCCTATATATATCCGAAGCTTGTTGTGTTTCTTGTGCTAGTTTGCTGAGTAGCTCATAGTCATCATCAAAACCATTCATTTTTCTTGATCCCCAATCAAAGTGATCAAAGCCCTTCATTTTCTTATCTTTTGTTCTTGACCAATGGGAGCATTTGGGATTGCCAACATGGCTATGGGGTTTGTTGGGGTGTGACTTTGGTTTGTTTGGATGCAGGGGGGAATCGAGGTGAGAGCGACAGGGATGAGTGAATAGTGCCAAGAAGGGGTTTGGCGAGAAAGGGTTGGAGATATACAGTGTTTTAATTTGGGGATGAATGGTGTAAAGGATTTAGGGGTTAAGGGGGTAAAGGGTTAAATATTTTTGCAATCTGGCCCCTTGAGTTTGATAAATGTTTGCATCGTTAGTCCTTTTGGACTAACAATGTTAAAGAGGTTAGGGGGTTGTGGTTAACGGGTGTTAAGTGGTTTATATGGGTAATGGTTTGGGCTTAGATTGGGCCGGGTATATATTTTTTTTGGATTTGGGCTTTTATAAGTTTATTAGGTTTATAAACTTTTATAAAATGCTTAATGGGCCTGTCCCGGCCCATTAGATAGGTGCGGGTTGGCCCATTAAGTATTTCTTTGTTTTTCGGCTCCGCCTTTGACTTTGACTTTGTCGGGGTTGACTTTTTGGCTTCTCACGCTCTTTCCATTTCGTGCTCGGTTTTGTTCGTTTGGGCTTCATTTTTGTCCCTTTTTGTTGATATCCGTTTTCTGCACAATATAAATGCTAAACACACAAATACAATGTATTTTCTGTATGTTTTTAGTCATTTAAGTCCGTTTTTAATAGAAAATGGTATGTGTAATTAAGCACATACCACTCATGATGACGGAAGCCAAAATTCAGGTGGAGGAACCAGAAGGCCGGTGCAACCTGCACGTATCTGTTCCTACACCGACTTCATGAAATGCCAACCCTTGAACTTCAAGGGAACTGAAGGCGTTGTTGGCTTGTCTCAATGGTTGGAAAAGATGGAATCAGTATTTCAATTAAAGCTAAAAACGATAACGGGAATCCTAAAACACGACTAAGTAAGCAAGTATATCAAAATTAAGCCCTACAAATGCAAATTTAATTTTGATAAATCCTAAATGACTAAAAATAATTTTTAGAAAAAGAATTATATTTTTTTGGTTTTTATTTTATTTATTATTAATTAAAAATAGTTTTAATTTAAATTAAATGTTAAAAATAGTAAACTAATTTATAAAAATCTAGAAAATTTACAGAATGTACTTTAATCTATTACTAAAGCAAGAAAAATAAAACTGGAAAATAAGCTAAACTAGATAAGTAGTTAAAAAGCAAATAAGCAAATAAGCCAAAATGCTAAAAAAGAGAATAAAAGTAAACTGGCCCAAGGGTCTAACAGAAAAGTCCCAAGGGCGCAGTTGGTGATGAGTATGTGTCTTAAAGCGTGCTATAAGAAAGGGGGAGGTCACAGGCTTGAGTCATGTAACCTACCTTTTTGAGAAAACATTTTTTTTATTTTTCTTTTTGAAAATCTTAAAGAATATGCCAAACTAATAAACTTTAATAAAGGGACTTTTAGTGGGACTTAATAATAAGCTGGAAATAAGACCATTAAAGATAACAGTTTAGCTTTTTAAAGACTCATAAACTAAATTAAGGTTGTTTGGACATTTGGACTTAATAAGCTATAAGAAAAACAAATAAGTTGAACAAAAACTGACACCTAGACCATATAAGCACTTATAATTAAAAATAAGCAAAACAGATAAGCTAAAAATTAAGTGAAAAACTTTAAGACAGCATACTCTAAAAGAAGTTTAAAGGGACTTTTAACACAAATTTTAAGCTAAAGTCTAAAACTAATAAGCACTCCAATTAAGCTATACACTGAAAACAGATTAAGATTGACACCTGAAAAACACAAATAAGTTAGAATTAAGAAAATTGATTTAGAAAATAAGCTAGAAAAGACAAATGAATTGGACATTTTACACTACCCTATTTTTGGCTTTTTGATTTTACTTGACTACTTGAAATAAAATTTAAGACTCTAAACTTTCTAAAAACTAAAAACAGACTAGAATCACCCTCAAATAAACTTAATGCAACTAAATTAAACCAAAATAAGCTAGAACTTATCCTTAAATCCCCTATGCTGATTTTTAGCATAGCTATTTTAGCTATGCTGATTTGAGAAATTTTGGACTGAAAAACTGATTTTAAAACCAAACCAACTCCTTATGACTCAAAACTGAAGTTTAGAGATGCAATAGAAACTAGAATTGATCATAAAAACAACACCATATGAAGGATTTTCAGGAATTATAACCAATAAGCAGTTTGGATCACTTTTTGAATTTGGCTTAATGAATTTGGCTTAAATGCCAAAACAAGCTCAAGCAGTGGTAACCTTAGTTACCACTACTTATGCCAAACACTCCTTCAAACATGTAAGACTACTTCTAAAGCTAAAACAAATTAGGAAAACCTTTAAAGAATGAAAACAGATTAAGCATCAAGTCTATTAGGGACAAATAATCATTAAACTCAGAGAAATAAGCATTTAGACATAAGCTACACTATTTTGCATATTTTTGGACTTTTAAGGCTGTTTTGATTTATATCTAAGAAATACTTAAAAACATATTATGATAAGCTTTTAAACAGATCTAATAAGCAATATTAATACTAATTAAGCACAAATTAGCAAGACAAAAGCAAAATTAAGCAGTAAATAAGCAAAACAGAAAAATAAGCTAAAATGAGAAAAAGAAGAGTACCTTTTGTCCTTTGCACCAAACAAGGACTGAAATGCTCATAAGAGCTCATCTACAAGCCAGCTTATGAAATAAGCTAAGAATAAGCCATATAAGCCCTTCCATAATTGGCTTATCATCCCATTTGGCATATTCAGACCCTTTTTAGGAAAATTGAGTAATGAGCTTATTAAGCTAAGCTTAAATCAAACTTAGCTTAATAAGAAATAGCTGAGAAAGTAATGAGCTTATTTGAGCTTATTAGTAGGACACATTTAAACCAATTTGCTTAAAAGTTAAGACAGAATTTTAGGCATTATATAAATGAAACTTGAATTTTATTAAAATGAAAGTGATTACAAGCTTTGAAAAGTAAATTACATTTAAATGAAAGAACAATAAGCTAAAATAAACAACTAATAAGCTAATAAGCTACCCTACTCCTAGATATCTCTAACTGTGTGATTTCCTCTTTTATTTATAGGGAAGAGAGGAGTCTTCTAGACCTTGAGACGCTCCCCCATCTTCAATCATGACCATCCAATCATAACCAACTCTTGATCAATCAATTTGAGCCCTTGATTTGCCCTCTACGTCAAATCTACCAATAGTATAACTCCGGATCACCAGCGTAGAATAAGTGGCAGACGTGTCAGGCTTGCAGTCCTTCTAGAAGGGTTTGAGAGGCGAGTGTGTGAGGTTAAAAGGGTTTTACCCTGCGTTACTCTGTTTGGTGAAAGTGGGGGGGAAATGTTGTAAAAGATGCACAGTGATTTGATTTGGGGGCGTTGACCCTCTCTTTACAAGTTTGACCAGGGTAAGGGTAATGGTTTTATAAGAAAAAGAGTTAACAGAAGTTAAGGTTATAAAGGGGTTGTTAGGTTTAGGACTAACGGTGTAATACTATAAGGACTAACGATGTAAGTATCCAAGGACTAACGGTGCAATTGTTTTAGGGTTTCTTTTAGGTTAAAGGATTAATAGGATTGGATTTGGTTAAGACTCAAGATAAATTCGCCTTTGGCTTCGATTTCTTGTACTCTTTCCATTTCCGTGCCCTGTTTTGTCCGTTTTGCTTCGTTTTTTGTCCTTTTATGCAATATCCGTTACCTGCAAGACACAATTCACAATACAAATGAATACAATGCATTTTTCTGTATTTATTGGTCATTATTGGTCTTTTTAGCTCGTTTTATTAGGTAAAAGGTATGTGTATTTAAACACATACCATCGGGAATCGAGCTTGATTATCATAAAAGATTTGGGTTTGGTTTCTCATTCTAATAACGCAAATGGAAAGTAAATTTAAGATAAGCTAATCTAAAAAGGCACAATTAAAACATTAAGCATTAAATCGATAACGGGAATTTAAAAAAAACGCGACTAAAACCTAAATTATTAAATTTTAACCCTAAAAATATAAATTTAATTTCTAACAGTCCTAAATGATAAAAAATAATTTTAGAAAAAAGAGTTATATTTTTTTTACTTTTATTTAATTTTTTATGAATTTAAAACAGTTTTAATCTAAAAATAATACTAAAAATGCTAAACTATTTTATAAAAATTCCAAAAAATTACTAAAAGTACTTAACACTAATACTAATGTTTAGAAAATAAAACTACTAAAAACATGCTTATAAATAAGCCAAGAAAAATCAAATAAGCAATTAAGCTAAAACTAAAAATGCCTTTAAATAATAAATGATGGAAAGCCTTTATGAAAAAGACCCAAGGGCGCGTTGGTAGAGGGAGTGTGTGTTAAAGTGCTCGGGGTTAAGGGGGAGGTCACAGGCTCGAAACCTGTGGCCACCCTTTTTGATAAAACATTTTTTTTCTTTTTGAAAAAGCTATAAAACAAGTAAAAATAAGCAACTTTAATAACTGGACTTATGGACTAAAGCTTATAAATAAGCTAGAAAAGACAGCTTAAAGAGACAGTTTGGGATTTAAGCTAAATGACATTAAGCTAAGATTGTTTGGACATTAAGGACTCAAATAGCACTCAGAAAAGCAAATAAGCTAAAAACAGACTAACACCTACACCTAATAAGCACTTAAGACTAAAAATGAGTAGACAAAATAAGCTAAAAAGCACTTTAACAAGCCAAAGACAGATTGCTTAAAACAAATACCAAAAGGACATTTGACAGCTTTTAAAGCTAAAATAAAGGCTCAATAAGCTAATGAAAAAGCTGAAAAGTTGGAAACAGATTAAGTACACTAAGCTAATGACACAAATAAGCAAAGAAATAAGCTAAACATTTAAGGAAATAAGCTGAAAAAGGGTAAAGAAAAATGACAGACTACCTTATTGATTTCTAGCTTTTTGAGAATAATGAGAGATTTAAAGCTTAATTTTAAAACTCAATAAGCTAAGATTTGAAGATGAAAAGCTAAAAATAGATAATGAACAAGACTCAAACTACATAAATCAGCTGAGATTAGGAAAATAGAACTAGAAAATAAGCTAAAAAGGACTAATGAAAAATGGCAGACACATTCATGTTTTTGGCTTTTTCAAAGATTAAGAGACAGATTTACACCTTAAACAAAGACTCAATATGCAAAGTAAAAAGGCAAAAAACTAAAAACAGATAAAGATCAGGTTATAATGAGCTAATAACAATCAAAATAGCTTAAGGATAAGCTAAATCCTACCCTCAATCAATCTGCATAAGATGACATTTAAGAAAATTTAAGACTAAACTTACTGCTTTTGAACCAAGATATTTAAAAGTCTAATCCTAAGTTTTAAAACAGATTCATAATGAGGTAAATAGAATTAGCTTTTAACACAAAAAACACACTTCAAGTTGAGCTTTTAAGACATACTTATAAAAGGCCATTTGAAAACTTATTTGTACTAGCAGACTTGAACATAAGATAAAACCACCTACTAAACTTATCAAAACTAATCCTAGGCTTATGAAAACTACATATGAGACTCAATTAGAGCTTATTAAGTTTTATTTGTAACCCAAAAGCTGCACAAGCAGTCTTAACTTAAGTTAAAACTGCTTGTGCCAAACACCCCTTTAAAATCTTAAAATCAATTTATAAACTCAAACAGATTCTTAAAAGGTGTATTTTATGAAAACAGATCATTAACTAAGCATAATAATTAAAAATAAGCAAAAGTTTAGGACCAATAAGCACTTCTTAATAAGCTAAACTAAAAAGCATTTTAAACTACTAATTAGACAGATTAACTGAAAACTTACATTAAACTTAAACAGAACTAAAAACTAAATGTAATAAGCTAACTAAAGACTGAATGAACTCAAATAAGCAGATTATAAGCAAAAATAAGCAGGCAATAAGCTGAATGAGTAAATAAGCTAAAACAGGAAAATAAGAGATGTACCTTTATTCCAGCTAAACAGGGATTTAAAATGCTCTTAAGAGCTTAAATCTACAAGCTCTAGCTTGTTTGCACAAGCTAGTAAGGTTCCATAAGCCCATCAAAATCCGGCTTATCTTCCAATAAAAAGCTGAGGTAATTTTGAGGGTGAAATTTAGAGTAAAGTAGCTTAGACAGTAAGTAGAGCTTATTGTATCTTAAGTGATGTCTAAGCACATTATAAGCTAAAATTTCATAAAAGTAAAACAGAATTTAAGCACAAGTTTAACTGAAAACTGAATTTTATTAATACTAAAAGAGTTACAAAGCTTTGAAAGAAAATACAATGAAATAAGCTAAAATTAAGCTACCTACACTACTCCTACTTCTAAGCTACTCTAGATGATCCATCTGTGTGAGTTTGCCCCTTTATTTATAGCTTGAAGAAGAAGGTTCTAGGAGGAGGAGCGTCTTCAATCCATGTCATCTCAACCCTTGAATCATAATCGCCTTTAGATCAATCAATCACAGCCTTTGATTTCTTCCACGTCCCATCCACCAATCATAGTGCTTGGGATTGCCAACGTGGCTATGTGATTGTCAGAGGGTGTCAGGGATAAGGCTTCTAGAAACATACGCATGTGTGTGATTAGGTGAATGAGCTTTTACATACGTGTGTTGTGTGTAAAAAATAGAGGGAGGGAGAATGGGTGAAAAAGATATACAGTACATTTGACTTTTCTTATAATAGTAGGATTGACCGGGTTTGGACTTGGGCTTGTCTTGGGCCAGAAATAGGTTAGGATAAATGGATTTGGACTTTAAGTTTATAAATGGGTATAAGGTTTTAAGGTTTAGGTTTAGTAAGTAAAATATCTTAATGGGCTGACCCGGCCCATTAAAATGGGTACGGGTTGGCCCATTAAAGATAAATACGCCTTCGGCTTTGATTTCTCACGTTCTTTCCATTCCCGTGCCCGGTTTTGTCCATTTTGCCATTGTTTTTGTCCTTTTATTTAATATCCGTACCTGCAAGACACAATTTACAATACAAACGAATACAATGTATTTTTCATGTATTATTGGTCATTATTGGTCTTTTTAGCTTGTTTTATTGGGTAAAAGGTATGTGTATTTAAGCACATACCACTTATCAACAAGTTGAGAATCTGAAGTTTTACGCCGGAGACCCTGAAATAATTGGCAGATGAAGCAGAAGAATAGTGGTGGTACATATTCAAATATCATGTATATAATATGTATATATATTAAAAACCAGAAAAACCAAAAAGATTTTTCATTTTCAAAAAACCTTTATAAAAACAAAATACAAAAATATTAAACCCTTAAAACTAAATAAAAAATTAAAAAAATGAGAAAAATATAAAAGAGGTAATAATGGCATGTCTTCTGAAAATCGATAACATTTACAGTCTTAGAAATGTCATTTAATAATGATGCAAGGCTATAAATGAAGTTTGAGCAGAAGTTCAAATGTTTTCAAAACATGCCAAATATGGCTTGATATTATTTCATATAGCAACCTGGTCATCATCTTAAAGGCAAGTATTTCAATAAGAAAATTTGACCTCATAACGGGAATTTATTCTCGGGCATGGTCTAGTTTATGACCATGCAAAGGCTTGTTGACTCGCTGAAACTAGTCCTTTAAATATATATATATAAATATAAATACAACACAAAAAGGGTCAGAATCCGCGAGAGCAATAAAACCGGAAGCAGTATAGAGTGTTCCCGGGTCGTTAT
>BQNB010069916.1:0-10000 GCA_026074375.1 Tanacetum coccineum
GACGGCGGTGGCCGGATCCGGCGATGGTGGTGGCTGGCCGGATATTTTGGGGGAGAGAGAGAGACATATAAGTGTGTGTGTATATTTTAGATGGAAATGAAAAGTTTTATAAAACTTTATATATGTATAGTAAAAGTTTTAATAAAAGTGACAGTGTTTAATACTCGAGGGACTAAAAGTGTAACTTGTCGAGAAACTTTTATAAAATACTGGTTCGGGACTTGTTTAGGCCACGTAATGGATGATTCAACGCACGAAACTTGTGCCATTGTTTTCTAAATTATTTTTCTGATAAAATTGAGTATTCAATCGACTATTTTTCGTAAACGTTTTATAATATTTATTTAAAACGTTTATTATTTATTTTGTATATTTCCGATAAACTTGTCCGTAAAATGATCATTTTTCTCGAATATTCGCGTTATCAACCAACGTTACTGAATAGAATGGTGACTAATTTATTAAATATTTTTATTTAATAAAAAGTGATAATTAAATGTAATTTAATTATTTTTGTGCCGGTACTCGTTCTTGATTCTAAAATCTTGCGAGGGCATTTCAGTCACCTTCTGACTGTTTCCAGGTCTCGGTCAAAGCTAAAAGGTTGTCAGGAATGTCGTTTTACATCAAATTGCTTCAGAGTCCGAATAATGAAAACGTGATTTAGCTGCTTGTTTTTTATAAATCAACCTAGGAATAACATATATCTCTTTGAAATATGTTCCGAAAAATTCTCGGATGTTACAAAAAGTTTGAGGAACCAGAACACTTTAAATCGTAAATCCAGCAAACTCGTCAAAACGTATACCCAAATGAAACCCCTTATATGATAGGATCTCTAGTAATGTGATACATTATACTTTTAAGTTTCTTCAAAAGCTAGAAAAAATTATATATATACTTTTATAATTAATATAAAAATATAATATTTTTTTAAGTTTGCAAAATTGGCAATATATACCCTTGGTTTATAAACTTTTCAAGTTTAGTCATTTATATATAAAGTATATATAATTTAAACCTTTAACTTTAGAATTAGCAAAACAACCCCTCATAGTTATAACTTTGGAATAATGACATTTTCAGCCCCTTTGTTATAAATTTCAGAAAGTTACGATATATACCCCTATGCACGAAAACTTTTGCACAACAAGTCCAAAAAGTCATGCAAGGTTATTTTATAGTATTTCCAAATGAATATTTTGAGTGTTATAGCTTATTAGTATAAGCTAAAATAAGATGTTTTAACGTAACAAAAGTTTAGGAAAATGGTTCGTTAGCTAGCAAATCAAAACATGTCGTTTTTAGGGTTTTTACCAAAAAAAAAAAACACATGGGTTTGAGGATTCAAAGCTTCAAACAAGAGTTCATATATGATATTTAAAGTATTATGAACATTATAATACATTGTGATAAGTTATTGAACAAGAACTAAGCTTACTTAAGCTAGAAATGGGTCGAAATGGGGTTTTCGGGTTTGTACGCCTAGTAACGACTTTAAGGCTTCATTTTTCTTGATTCTTGGCTTCTATTTTGAGCTTAGGGACTTCTCTTGATATTCCTTGATCTGAGTTAAGACTCCATTGATGAGTATATGAGTTTTTGAGGTGTGATTTGAAAGGTGTGTGGAGTTCGGCTTATATAGGGCTCAAAACCCTTGGTTGCTAAGTTTTCTTGGTGGCTAAGGGTTTGATAAGTGTCCAAGCTAGCTGAGGTGACTAAGGAGGGCTATTAGGGTGAGTAAGGAAGGCTAGAACTAGCAATGATAGATGTGGGATGGTGTTTGGAGGCACACGGCTAGAATGGGAGACATAAGGAGGTTAATTCAAGAAACTTGTAAGGTGTTGGTTAGTGCTAGGTTAGGTGCGGGTGGTGATGTATAGAGGTGAATTGAGGTGTTAGGTCTAGCTTGGTGTAAAATGGGTTTTAAATGGACGAAAAATGGTCCTGGGTTCTTTTATTTTGGGTTAGATGTTCTTGGGTTTTTAATTTCTAGTTGGGTTTGGATAGATTAAGGTTTAGGTTTAGTGTTTGCATTAAGGTTTAGGGTTTAGTATTAAGGTTTAAGGCTTAGTTTTAAGGTTTAAGGTTTAGTTTTAGGTTTAAAGTGAAATTATGGTTTTAGGGTTTCATTTAGGGTTTAGGGTTTTATTACTGGATTTAGGTTTAAGATTTGGGATATTTATAGGGTTTAGAGTCATGCATTAAGTGATTGTACCATTTATGTTTAAGTGGTGTATAATGTTTAAAACATAATTTTGAGTTTAAATGACCTAATTAGGTTTTTAGGCATGATTAGCTTGTACATTGAGCTTAAATGAGTTGTACATTGACTTGGAGGGAAAATATAATTAAACTGTGGTGCATTTTACACTTGTACACATGCTTGAAGGCTTGTACATTCATTTTATATGTATACATTACATATAATTAGGGTTTTGATGTAAACGTTAACATTTAAGGCTTGTTTTGAAATAACATCGTAAATGGTACGTTAAATTGATAATGTACTTAGTAAAAAATGATATTAAGATATAGACTTGACATATTAGGATGTTTATATAAACATAGATATAGATGGCATTGATAGAGGTTGCGTGAGCTCGTTTACTTTAGAGATGCAAGTTATGTTGCATAATGAGATAAAGCAAAAATCTTCCCTGTATAAAAGGTGACATCTAATTTAGTATATGGATATTATATTGAAGAAAATTTAAGGTTGTTATATTGTATCACTTAGAGAGAGAAAGGAAAGGAAAATGTATTATGATGTGAATAACCAAATGAACAACCAACCCTCTCTAAGGCATAGAGAGGGGTATATATACCATCACTATGGCACGGTTAAACTTAAGGATGGATTATGTTGACCGTCGGTTAAGATTGGGTAGTTTCCAAAATATTACGCTTGCTGAGACTATAACATATTTCAATTCTTGGATGTGACATAGTACTTTTCTCGTTTCTCCTAACAATCTCCCTCTAAGGGATGTCACTCCAATTTACAAAAACTTAAGTTCTACATTCTATGAATGTCTTTAATCTTTAGCTCGTAGTCTTGTTATCTTGTTCTTTATCTTGTGAATCTTGATGTAGTAAACTTTAGACTTTTAGGCTTTAGCTTTGATGTGCTGTCGTTGTATGGTATATTTTATTGATTCAAGTTTTAAATTTATATTTTTCCGACTAAACCAAAAACAACACTTTAACGGGCAGTATACCCGAGATCGTATAGTTTATTGGTAAGTTAAGGTGTAGATCACTTGAAGCGAGGTTAAATTATCAATTTAACTAATATCTTGGTATATCTAATCTAGTTAATTCTATTATATCTAAAACCCATGTTTTAAACTTATGTCAGTCGAAGATCCTATTCTAACTAGGGAAATTGGTGGTTTTTAGCGTGTGAGAATTGACTGGCACGATTTGTTGGGTGTCTATAATAAATTCATGGGCACTTTTTTTACCCAGCAAAGGTTAATTACAATTGATTAAAAAGAGCTGGGGTTTTGAACTCTTATATAGAAAATTGTATTAACCATTATTAATCCGATTAGAATGTTGGTTTGTTTATTTAGTGCAATGATTTCTTTTCTCGAGGTGGCATATCATTTTTAAAACTTAGGCGTTACATTCATCCTAGACCTAGAACACATTAATTCATCGTCCTCAATTAAGCATCCGCATAAAACATCCTTATTTGATATTATATTCTATCTTTAGGGAATTAAAGCAATGGTGTTCTTGTTAAAACCCCCTATTTAGAGACTTTACCCACTTACCGCTTAATGGCAATTTATACACTAGTAGTACACTTGTCTAACTATCTAATGGAATGAGAAACTTTATTGTGGATATTTTACTTGCTCACCTACTAGGTCAAACACGATAAATAAAACCAATTGGCATTATCCAAAATAACTAGTTAGAGCCCGATGACGTTTCCTAGACACAGACTTAGAAGAGACTAATATTTGCTGTAAATATGATAGTGGATGGTACTTAAATTACTATATGGAGAGCTAGATTCCCAGAATTCTATAATCTGCTTGGTCCGTTTCATAGATCATTTAAGATTGGTCGCATACAAAGCGCCGGGTAAACAAGTTTTTAATTGATAAACATAAACAAGCACTCAACGATAAATCTAGAAATCGAGATAAACAAATACCAAAATTCAAATCTTCATAATAATGGCTAATACCAGGTATTAGCCTTCAAACGTCATAATAAATACAAGAGAAATTATTTAGCCAAGGTAAACTAACCGTTTTGTTATGGATATGATACCAAAAACTAATCGATTATAAAGTATATGGTAATCATTACTGATGTTTCCTATGGAATTGAATACGTTGCTCGACCTCTTCTGCTCTTTTTCTCCTCTAAAAATCGACTTTTGTGGTTTAGGTATCGAGAATATGATTTAGCACACTTAAAACTCATTTTTGAGTTTTCTATTTATAAGGTCTGGAAGTCGGTTGGATACGGCGTATTGGGGATTTCTTGGAGTAGGGACCACGCTTGATATCTTCCAGAATATTATATTGATTCCATATCTTGAATACGGCGTATTGAGTCCTCTGGATACGGCGTATTGATCTTTATTCCTTTGTGGTCTTTGGTGAGTGCAGGCACGGATACGTCGTATCTTCCTTGATGGATACGGCATATTGGTCTTCAGAATAGTAATCTTCAAAATATCTTTATTTAAGCTCCAGAATGCGCGCCTTTTGCTAACTTTCACCAATTACTCCATAATTACTACAATTCTCAAATATAAATGATTAAGTAACAATTCTTTGCAATAACTATACAAAATGGGTTAATAACATGGGATAAATGATGCTATAAAATAGACGTTATTTGATGTCATCAAATATCCCCCCACTTGAATCCTACTTGTCCTCAAGTAGCCTTTAGAAGTTTATAAAAATCAGCATTGATATCCTAGGATATTTTCCATTAAAGCACTTTTTTAATCTATTACAAGTACACAACCAAACACCTCACGAAATAGGAAGATGAAAACACTCAAATCACTCAACTAATCTATGTGGTAACATGTAACTAATTCGCTCAATTGCTCGGTCGTGACGAGTATTCTATCATAAGCTTGGCAAGGATACACATCTCCACTGCTAAAGCTAAGGAGTAACAAGTTTATAAAGGTAAATATGGGTTTTTGTATGGAAAGGCGTATGGTTGATCATTCTACAATCTTTCACCAGAATAGTACCATTCCAACAGGGAATAGCTGACACACATACACACCCGGAACGTGCAGGAATTGACATGTGTGTTCCGATCAACTTCCCCAATTCGAATTTAACATAACGGTTAGGATGCAAGAATGATATTAGGGTAGGAACTTCTAACTTTCACAAAAGTCATAAAACCAGCAAGGTTCAAGACATGCATACATGGGCCGTTAACGACGGATAGAATGCCATGTTCGTATGAACCTCATTGCATAAAACCATTGACTAATCATTAGGTGAGAGGGAACGTAAAATTTGTTGTAAAATAAAAAATCAAGAAATCAAATAGATTCAAGACTTAAGATACAAGTTGCTCTAGAACTTATTTCCTGGCCTTTATCATGATAAGACACAACTATTGTACCATATGTCATGCTCATCGATAAAAAAAAAACAACTATGTTGACTTCCCGTACAACGGTACAACACCCCAATCTTCCCAAAAACTTTAATACTCTTACAAGGCAAGTGGCGATATCTTCCACTTTGTACAATACTCTACATCGTTGATTTTTTAGACGTATCAACGAATAATCGATCCTTCATGTAATTCCTTCGGGAGTTGCGAAACGATTATCTTCAAACTTTCTTTCTCTTTTTTTATTTTTCTCATTTTTTAATTTTTTTTGCTAACTAAACTTCAAATCTTGGTGTAGTTTCACCATCTTCACGATCATAATAATTCCGGATAATTCATTCGGTAGTTCCTTCGTTCTTCGAATTCACCAATAATTGTGATGGTAGTAAAATCACATGAGTTTTGACTACTAATATACATTCCCATTTGCAATGTGCAAATTTCCAACCGCACCAAAGATAGAAAATGACACAAGATTTGAAAAATACAAACTTTACACTTTAAGCAACTAGCAACTGTAAATTAAACTTAATCTAACAGGGTAGGTTAAGGTGTAAGGGTGTAACAAAACAAATAGTTGGTGTAAATTCCTAAAAGGATTGGCTCTACGGGTTGTTATAGTGGATCATCAAACTCTTCAAAGATTGAGAGTGGAAAGGGTTTAAAAGGAAGGTTAACTAAACCGGTTTGTAGTTTTGTTAAATAAGCTATCATGTAAAATGGTAATTTAGGTTGTAATCTTAAAATTTACCAGTTTTAAACAATTTACTCCAACTAAATCCTTAGTACTTATCAATTGCCTTGGTCTCGAGTTGAATTTTCCTAGACAAGTTCTAAAGTCCACAACATCACCGGCACACTCATATTTTGTGGAATTTGGGTAAACATTTGGAAATGGAAAGGTTAAATCCTCATAGTATCTAACAAGGGTTATTGTGTGCGGGTTATGTATCATGTAATTTCACAAAAGTATGCTTGATTTTTTTTAAATTTGAGCAGAATTTAAGCATTTTAATGTGAAAATTAGGACAAGTAAACATTCTAATTCCATCCCCCCACTTGAATTATACAACGTCCTCGTTGTATATATAAAACATTAAATACGGGAATTTAAAAAGAATTAGAATGAGAAACTCCCCTGATATTTGCTCGGTAGATTCTCCAAGTTGCGTTAATGAGCAAGATTGTGTTGAACAGCCGCCTTGAACTTTCAAGACTCTAACACTTCAAGATCTCCAGGTATTTAAATTCTCCACCAATATTTGTCGATATTTCTTTCATGAGGTCTTGTATAAAATATAGGAAATATAAACATGTCGCATTCCATATCTTGGTTTCCTACGGTTTATTTTAAACTAAAGCATTAATGAACATAAGCTTTAAACCTGGCAGTAAAAACGTATAGCTATCAACATTAAGTCATCTTTGGCAGCACTAACTTCTCCATGGCAGCATTAATGCAAATAAGTTAGCAGCATTAACCTTGTATTCGAACCAAAGCAGTATTAACAATGTATACTCGACAACATTAATCAAACTAGCAGTACTAATGAGATGACGAGCAGTACAAAGTAACAAGTGAGCAGTATAAACTTTTTAAAGCTTATGACCTTATACTAAATCATCTCTTGACCCATTTAAACACACTCAAAAATGTATCATAGCATATCCATACCAAACAACAAGCTTTAATTAAAATAACCTGCCAATGATGTCCATAACCTTCCAACCAAGATGTCTTTACCATCTGTGAACAACGGCAGTATTCATGACCATAAAATCCAAACACCTTAATCATGAACACCAAGCTATTGATATTATCATCACCACCACAAATAAAAATCACATCCTGCTGCTTTCTTGTTCTTCAATTGATACCTGCTGTGATAACCTCTTAAGCTTGAACACCATCTTAAAAACCATTCCACGAATGAATACAAGCTACATGTGCCACGATCTTCAACCATTATACAAGCTACAAGTATCCATACAACACCTTTTAGCGACACTTTTTCTATCACTAAACTGTCACTAATTCATCATTCTCACCAACTGCTAATGATTCTTTTCATAGAATAAGTTCCAAAGAATGCTTGAATTATGTAACCAATTAGCAACCATCTTGTTGTCACGAACCAATCTAAAACAATTTTAAACAAACTTCCTGTTATATCGAATTAGGGTTGCTGAAAAACCCTAATATTACCAGATTCGACATGATAACCAAGACATAAAATTTGTACCTCTTTTCCTTCATAGAGGCGACACCAAAACACCTTGTAGATCCTAGATCACAAGCCACATGGATTTGATACCACTTGATAGAACCTAAACATGTGATAGTTCTTGAACATTTATAGCTCGAGGTTGTTTAGACCTCATCTAGGATCATGATAACAAAGATAATAACATATATGCATAGCGAAATTAAACATAAGAACAATGTTATCATCAACAAGTTTTTCTTTATTATCATTCACTTCAAGCCCCAATTCTACTTTGATCAATAGTAGAACAGCTACATCAATAAACTGTAACAGAAATCATAAGATCCTTGAGGCTACACCACACAAACTAGACGTCTACATTTTCCATTTGGATACACACTCACGTTTTTCTGTGTACACATAAACTACACGACCTAATGTCTCTTTATATACTAGAGATCATCTAGGTTTATAAAGGATAAGAACAAATATAATTAGGAAGCAAATAATATCTTCCTAACTTTTATCTTTATCTTCTATGTCTTTTATCTTCTTAAGGAGATCTTTTAGAATCTTCAAAATCTTCCATCTTTTGAAGAATTACAGCTTTGCATTTAAGTCCTTCTTGTTTCATTCTTTTATTTATTTTGTCTAATCAAATCAATAATTCCTAACAATCTTTCCCTATTTAATGATGACAAAACAAACAAAGTCGTGTACGAACTTCATCATAAAGCTAAAGCTTCCCCTGAAGTTAAGATGTAATCATCTCCCTGAATGAAACAAAACTTCCCCTTAAGTAGATTTCCTTTGTACCATGCCACACCAAGGATCTATAGAATAGGAAAAAAAACACTTGATAACAAACAAAACTAAAAAATTGATTATGCCAGATTTTGATTAAAAAATTTTATAAGAGCCTGGCCTGTATAAGAACATGCACAAAAATACACCGTAATCGCCAAACACCCCACCCTGTTTGGGAACTCCATCGGCTACCTTAAAGGAAATCTTATACTTTGCAGGATCAATAATTTTCTTTTCAAACACACCTGTCCCCTTTAAAACCACAGGAATCTTCTCCTCTAAACAATCCTTCATCTGCAAATACCACTTACGGTATTCCCCACCTTTAGTTCTTTCACTGTCATAGAATGTAACAAATCCTGAACAGATGTGAAACATTGCAAGAGACCAATGGCGCAGTGGTTCATTTATTGGAATGAAGACCCACACAAATATATATATACATATGTATAAAAAGTTAAAATATAACACTTGTATGCAAAAGTTTTATTTTGCGTTTAGACTTTATAGGAAAATGTACCTGTTAGGAATTAAACTCATTATCCTTAGTACTGTCAAGCCAAAGACTTTATACTGCTTAAGATACAACTGCCAGTACTAACTAGTTAGTACTGCTAGAAGTAAGTTTAGTACTGCCTAGTACTAACTTAACTCTACTGAGGACCTTAAGGACTGCTGCATGAAGACTGCTAAAGGGATAAAGACGTGTGAAGTGATATGTATTGACTTATTCAAAGTATATTCTATTTAGTTAGAAAAGAATACGTAAAGTTTAGCATATAGAATATTGTAGTTATTCTTTGTTAAAAGACTCCTTAGTGTATAAAAGGAGATCCTAGGTTATGGTTTTATACATAATAGTCATACATGTTTTGATACATAGCTTCAAGGTTGTAAACCCTAGTACTACACAGAGTACTCATATTATTCATAATAATATTAGAGCTTTTCAGTTATATCATTGTTCTTAAAGTTTACTGTTTCATTAATATTCTTCTAAGTATTAAAGAGTAGATTCCGCATACTCTTTAGTATTCACAAAGTTTCTACCATAGTTGTTTTGGATTTATCCAAAGTAACTTAACCTTTACAAGCTAAGAATCATCTTAAGTTGGGACAACAAGTGGTATCAGAGCTTGTGTTCTGAAACTTTGATCTAGAAGAAACTAACAAGAAGAACTCTTTACTCACAAGGAAGAGATGGATCTAGAAACTGCTCAAATCACTATTATAGCAAAGTTGCCCACTCTTAAACAGGGTGAATATGATATGTGGAGACTAAAGATTGAGCAATACTTTCAAGTACAAGACTATGCTCTATGGGATGTCATAGAGAATGAAAACTCATTCAAACCTGCAGCTAAAAC
>BQNB010069916.1:15000-22683 GCA_026074375.1 Tanacetum coccineum
AAGAGACCTGAAAATAGTACTCAAGATGTTAATACTGCTGGGCCAAGTATTAATACTACCAGTACAATTGTTAATACTGGTAGTCTAAATATTAATAATGTTAGTCCAACAGTTACTACTGCTCCACTTGAAGCCACATATGCTGATTTCTTTGGTGATGAAACAGAAATAGATATGAGAAACATTACTACCATATATCTAGTTCCTTCTACTCTAAATACAAGAATCCATAAAGATCATTCACTTGATCATGTGATTGGTGATGTGCAGTCTGGTGTACAGACAAGGAGAATGACAAAGACTACAAATGTACAAGGGTTTATTAGTGCTGTTTATGAAGGGAAAACTCATGAAGATCTTCATACTTGTCTGTTTGCTTATTTTCTATCACAAGTAGGACCCAAGAAGGTGATTTAAGCTTTGACAGATCAGTGGATAGAAGCAATGCTAGATGAGCTTTACAGTTTAAATTACTGAAGTTTAGGACTTGGTTGATTTACCATATGGAAAGAGGGCAATTGTGAATAAATGAGCATACATAACAAGAAGTTGTGAGAGGTATTGTGATTAGAATAAGGCAAGACTGAGTTGCATAGGGTTACACTCACAGAAGATGGATAGATTATGATGAGGTTTTGCTTCTAGTTGTTGGATTGAAGCAATTAGGCTGTTCTTAGCCTATGCCTCATTTAAAGATTTTGTTGTGTACCAAATGGATGTGAAGAATGCATTTCTGTATGGCAAGATTGAAGAAGAAGTCTATGTCTATCAACCTCTAGGGTTTGAAGATCTAGAGTTCCCTGAAAAAGTTTATAAGGTAGAAAAATGCATTATATGTCTACCATCAAGCTCCTAGAGCTTGGTATGAGACGTTATCTACCTATTTATTGGCCAATGATTTCAGAGAGGCAAAATAGATTAATACTTTTGTTCATTAAAAGAGTCAAATGTGGATATATATACTAGTACATGTTTATGTAGAGATATCATATTTGGGTCTACATGGGAATGAGATGTGTACTGATTTTGAAAAGATGATGCATAAGAAGTTATAGATGAGTTCTATGGGAGAGCTCACATTCTTCTTAGGACTGCAAGTAACTCAGAAAGATGATGGGATTTTCATCAGTCAAGACAAGCATGTGGATGAAATCTTAAAAAAGTTTGGTTTTTAAATTGTGAGGATAGCAAGTACACCCATGGAGACTTCAAAGCCATTGCTTAAGGATGCAGAAGCTGAAGATGTTGGATGTTACTTTTTATATCTAATGATTGGATCATTGATGTATCTAACAGCTTCTAGACCTGATATAATGTTTGCTGTATATGCTTGTGAAAGATTTCAAGTCACACCTAAAGTTTCACATCTTCATGCTATAAAGAGAATCTTTAGATACTTGAAAGGTCAACCTAAAATGGGCCTTTGGTATCCTAAGGACTCACCATTTGCCTTGGAAGCTTATACTGATAGTGACTATGCTGGTGCTAGTTTAGACAGGAAATCCACAACAGGAGGTTGTCAATTTCTTAGGAGTAAATTGATCTCATGGCAATGTAAGAAGCAAACTATAGTTGCCAACTCTACTACTAAAGCAAAGTATGTATCTACATTTAGTTGTTGTGGACAACTGTTATGGATTCAAAACCAAAGGCTAGATTATGGTTACATTTTCATGAATACCAAGATTTTCATTGACAATGAAAGCACCATCTGTATAGTATGGAAATCTAAGTGTTTCTCTCCAATAGACTTAGCACAATGAAATTAGGACATCATATGATCAGAGATTTAATGAGAAAGCTTATTCAGATATGATCAAGATCACACAGATCAGAATGTTGCAGTTTGCTCCAAATAGCATTTGATGTTTGGTAGATTTAATAATCTGATTGCTAGTATAGGATTGACTTAACCTTCTAAGTATTGATTGAGGGAAGGTTAATTGTGTTAATATGCAGCGGATTATGCATAAATGATGCCTTGAAATGAAGGGAATAGCAGCTAAGGCTAAAATTCAAGTTAGAGTTGGTTGGCTCTACTTTACTACTGGTAAGTATATTTGAATATGTTATAATTAATACTGTAAGCATTGAGAGAAATTAAAAACAGACAGAGAGAAAATGTAAGCTTAAAAGACTTAGAGAAAGCAAAAACAACAGAGAGAAAAAGTGTGCTTAAAAGAATTGAGAATAATAAAAACAGACAGAAGAATTGTAAGCAAAAAAAGAAATGAAGTTATAATGCGTTCAAAAACAGAAAGAGAAGATGTGTGAAACAAAACAGACAGAGTGCTTCATTGGAAAAAGTATTTAGAGATAAAGTAAGAATAAAACAGAATGAGAGATGTGTGAAGCAAAAATAGAGAGAGTGAATTGGTGAGTAAAAGAATTGACAGATATAGAGAGAATAAAAACAGAAAGAGAGCTTGTGAAGATCAAAATTGATAATGGAAATGCTTTTTGGTGGAAGCATTTGGAGTTTATCGCTGATGACTCAAACTTACTATCTGCTAGCTCGTAAGTTATATACTAGGCATCAACTTTATTATGCTGGGATATTTATTAGTACTGCTAGGCTTAATATTAGTACTGTTAGGCTAAACTTAGTACTGCTAGACTACCGCTAGTACTGTTTGGGGCATAACAGATTTTTCTTAATTAAATATAGCCGTTGAGATATTTCCGCCAACTACGCTTATAGGTTTCCTTAAATTGGATGTTTGATCTTTCTTTTACATCCTAAGATTTTTCAAGATAAAGAGGCTATTCTATTATGTCGGTTCTAATCAAAACTTAAATCGCTATCTAATTGCATTCTCATATTGCTTTTCCAATTCACTTCATACTCTCATAAACGAACATTATCCTTGAACCCTAATCGAAACTTTTCTTAATCAAACAATGGTGTATTGGGAGTTCTGTGTCACTCACAACATTGTTGCTTAGTTAAAGATAATAGAGGGCAGTGAAGGTTTTCATCAAATTAGGGATTTTCTTATTGCATAGTCATTTCGGTATGCTCTTACTGAAAATCCTACTATCTATGTTTCTCTTATCTAATAGTTTTGGCAAACTGCTACTGAAAGCACACTTCATAATGGAGAAATGGAAATAACTGCTACAACAGATGGGAAAGTTAAGATTGTTACTGAGGGATCTATTAGGAGGCATCTCAAGTTAGAAGATTCTGATGGTATTAGTAATTTTCCTACTACTGAAATCTTTAAACAACTTGCTCTTATGGGATATGTGTCTAATTTTGACAAATTGACCTTTCAAAAGGGACACTTCTCTCCTCAATGGAGATTTCTCATCCATACCATCCTACATTGTCTAAGTCCTAAGAAAACTTCATGGGAATAATTTAGTAGCAATATAGCAACTGCTATTATTTGCTTGGCCACTAATAGGAAGTTTAATTTTTCTAAACTGATTTTTGATGGAATGGTGAAAAACTTGGATAGTAAACACAAATTTTTAATGTATCCAAGGTTTATTCAAGTATTTTTGAACAAGCGCAAGAGACTGCTTCAACCTCACATAAGAACTTATACTGCTCCTACCCATACTCCAAGACTTTTTAGCAATATGAAGAGGGTTTCTAAGGGTTATATTGGGGAGGACATCCCATTGTTTCCTACAATGATTGTTCAGGGCTCATTTGTTTAGGGTGAAGGATCAACACACCCAGTTGAGTCCCATCACACACCCACCAGTGCTCCACCAACCTCACAACCACCAATTTCATCAACCTCTAGGAGAATAACCAGACAAGAATATGTGGTTCCTCGGCCCAAATCTCCTACTCAGACCCCTATAGCAGATGAGGCTGCTTCCACAGGTATGGATGTCAGACTTGGAGGGGCTACCACTACTGTCACTAGCTTAGATGCAGGACAGGATAATGGTAACATTGATAAGACCCCTACCATGCCTCATGATTCACCTCTCCTAAGAGTTACACACTGGAAGAGTTGAGGGCAGTATGCAACTACAAGAATTGATGGCTCTATGTACAAAATTATCAAACAAAGTAGAGAGCTTGGAGATAGATTTGAAACAGACAAAACAAATCTATGGTACTGATTTTACCAAACTTATCAAAAAGGTAAAGAAATTGGAGAAAACTGTCAAAACCAGTCAAGCTAGAAGGAAGGTCAGACTTGTTGTATCTGATGATGAAGAAGATTTGGAGGATCCTTCCAAATAGGGGAGGAAGATAGTTTAAATTGACTAAGATCCTGATATTTCTTTGGTACAACATGTGAGGGTTCAGGGGAGGCATGAGCATGATATGGAGTTTGATTTTGAGTTCACTGCTGCTGAAGAAGTTTATACTGCTAAAAAAGGAGTTAGTACTGCTGAGCTAGTTTCTACTGTTGGTGCATCAGTTAGTACTGCTAGTGTAGTCCAGCAAAGAAAGGTAAAGATATAATAGAGGAAGTGAGACTATTAGATCAGAACAAGTGCAACAAGAACAAGAAAGACTTGGTTATGAAGCAGCTTTGAGATTGCAAGAACAACTTGATAAAGAAGAGAGGCAGAGGATTTCCAGGGTACGTGAAGCAGCTAGCTCTTTCAATATTGAAGAATAGGAAGACATATAAGCTAGAATTGAAACTGATGAAGAGTTAGCACAGAGGTTACAAGCAGAAGAAAAAGAAAAATACTATGAAGCTGAAAAAGCAAGATTGCTTGCAAAACTTATCAACCAGAGAAAGAGACATTTTGCCCAATAAAGAGCTGAAGAAAGGAGGAACCAGCTACCCACACAGGCTCAACAGAGAACTTATATATCTAACTATATCAAGCAAATGGGAAGTTATACACTACAGCAGTTGAGAGGATATTCATTTGATGAGATCAAGAGTTTGTTTGAAGGAACAATGAAAAGGGTAAAAACTTTTACTCTAATGGAGAGTGATGTTGACAGAACAGTTCCTAAGATAGCAGCTAGAAGTTCAAAAAGGGATGCAAAAGAAGAAGTTGGTCAAGAAATTTCTAAGAGACAAAAGATTGGTGAAAGCTCACAGCAAGCTAAAGAACCAAGAAATAAAGAACCTGATGAACTATCACAAGAAGAGCTACAATAAATGATGATAATAGTTCCAAAGCAAGGGATGAATGTTGAAGCTTTACAAACTAAGTATCCAATAATTGACTGGGAGATCTACACTGAAGGCACTAGGAAGTACTAGAAGATCATCAGAGTTAGAAATCACACTGAGGTATATCAGTTCTTTTATGATTTGCTGAAAGTCTTTGACAGAGATGATCTAGTAAAGTTGCGGAGTCTAGTTAAGGAGAGGTTGACTTCAACAGAACCAAAAAATTACAAAGAAAGAGAGATATGGGTTGAGTTGAAGAGATTGTTTGAACCAGATATAGATGATGAGTTATGGAAGCTTCAAAAGCATATTCATGATTTAACTTAGAAGCTATATGATTCATGTAGAGTGCATCATATGTCTATAGAGAAAGGAATAGACATCTACATACTGGTAGAAAAGGAATATCCATTGTCAAGAGGAGTTCTTACATTGATGCTGGTAGCAAAACTCTTGGTGGAACAAGATAATGAAATGTCTAGAGAACTTCTTAGGAAGATATTCATGCTGGTTGAAAGACCAAGAATATGAAGTGTTTGGAAGAATCCTCTTAGAGAACAAGGGTTTAATTCATAAACTTGATGATTTAGAGGTAAATCATAAGTTTAGGGGAGGATTGTGAGATTTAACTCTTTACACTAGTTAAAATTATATTTATATAAAAAAAATTATTATGCCAAGCCAAAGACTTTGTATGCTTAAGATACAATTGCCAGTACTAACCAGTTAGTACTGCTAGAAGTAAGTTAGTACTGCTAGTACTAACTTAGCACTGCTGAAGGTCTTAAGACTGATGCATGAAGACTGCTAAAGGGATAAAGACGTGTGAAGTGATATGTATTGACTTATTCAGAGTATATTCTATATAGTTAGAAAGATATGTATAAGATTATAATGATAGAAGATTTGTAGTTATCTTGTAAAGGACTCCTTAGTGTATAAAATGAGGTACTAGGTTATGGTGTTTAATACACAATAGTCATAGAAGTCTTTGACATATAGCTTCAAGGTTGTAAACCCTAGTACTACACAAAGTAATCATATTATTGATAATAATAATATTAGAGCTTTTCAGTAATATCATTGTTCATACAGTTTACTGTTTCATTAGTATTCTTCTAAGTATTAAAGAGTAGATTCCGCATACTCTTTAGTATTCATAAGGTTTCTACCATAGTTATTTTGGATTTATCAAAAGTAACTTAATCTTTACAAGTTAAGGAATAGATCTTAAGTTGGGATCAACAGCTTTGAATAAGAAGAACATGTTTTTATACATAAGATCTTTTGCTAAAATATATGGATCAATATTCTGCACACATGGTGGCTGCATCCAAAGTTCCAATGCTCAAACCTGGTGAGTTTGAGATATAGAGGATGAGGATTAAACAATATATCCAGATGATAGACTATGCACTATGGGAAGTCATAGAGAATGGTGCAACCTTGCTAAAAATAACAACTGTAAAAGGTGTTGTGATAGTAACGCCTATTACAACTACTAAAGAAAAGGCTTAGAGAATATTGGAGGTAAAAGCTAGAAGTAATTTAATGATGGGAATTCCCAATGAACATCAGTTAAAGTTTAACTCTATAAAGGATGCTAAGAAGTTGCTGGAAGCTGTTAAAAAGAGATTTGGTGGGAATGCAACTACAAAGAAGACTTAAAGGAATCTCTTAAAGCAGTAATATGAAAACTTCACTGCTCCAAGCTCAAAGATTCTTGATCAAACATTTGATAGGCTTCAAATGCTTATGAGTCAGTTGGAGCTTTTAGATGAAAAGCTTTCACAAGAAGATGTTAATCGAAAGTTGTTAAGATGTTTGTCACCTGAGTGGAACACACATGCTGTTGTGTAGAGGAATAAAGCTGATTTGGATATAATGAGCATGGATCATCTCTACAACAACCTCAAGGTGTATGAACCAGAAATTAAAGGGATGTCTAGCTCAAGTTCAAGCACATAGAACATGGATTTTTTGTCCTCTTCAAATAACAATACTAGCAGCACTAATGGAGTAGGAATAGATAGATTTGAGATGGCAAATGGCCATGTTGACTATGAGGGCTAGAAGGTTTTTAAAGAATACTGGAAGTAAGCTTACTGTTAATGGCAATGAGACTATTGGTTTTGATAAGTCCAAAGTGGAGTGCTAGGACTGCCACAAAAAGGGACACTTTGTTAGGGAGTGCAAAGCTCCAAGAAATCAAGATAACAAGAATAAGGAAAACTCAAGAAGGAGTATGCATGTGGAAATATCTACTTCTACAGCTTTGGTGACATATGATGGTCTTGGTGGATATGATTGGAGTGATCAGGCAGAGGAAGGGCCTAATTATACACTCGTGGCTTTCTTATCTTCAAGTTCTGACTCAGAGGTATCCAATGATTCTATTTGTTCAAAATCTTGTTTGAAAACTATTAAATCACTTAAATCTCAAAATGATCAACTAGTAAATGATTTAAAGAAATCTGAGTTAATGGTTTTAGGACATAAGACAGGTTTAAAGTCTGTGGAAGAAAAACTTGAAGTTTATAAAGCAAATGAGTCTATTTATTCACAAGACATTAAG